>SJXQ01001931.1:104700-142825 GCA_006408695.1 Aepyceros melampus
ACTCTCCACCACAGCCTCATACAGGAGCATTATGCAGGAAACACTAGCGTCTGGGCTAACGCCAACTGATTCGAGGTTTAATAAAGCATGTGCTCCAACTTGTCTCTCACTTCTCCCTTTCTCTTTTTTTTTTTTTCCTTTGGAGACAAAAGGTGCAAACCACTATCTTTGTTTTGGCTCATTCTAGCAATATGTCACTGACCCTTCTTATCAATACCCAGCTGATTCCTGGAGATTAGCTGGTGATTCCTTCCTGATAGTAGATCTCTGTTCCTATGGTCACATGCCTTGAACACTGGCTCCCGGAACTGGAGCCAGGTCTTTCCCAAGGGACCTTAGAAGTCTTTCTGCTCCTTCACAAACACCTGGGTGACCCCTACACCTCCCACTTGGGGCTTGTAGAGGGTCTTGAAAGAAGCAGATACGGATGGTATCATGAGCAGTTACTTTAACTAGTGTGGACTTCCACCTTGAACACAGGGTCATTAGTCCATAATAATGTTTGTAAAGCCCTTTATGATGTACACAGCTTCACAAGAATGATCTCACCTGATCACGATAATTACCCCATGAATAAGCAAGGATAGTATTACTATCCTTGTTAACAGAGCAAGACACTAAACCTTCCCATTAGTTTCCCTTAAAAGGACCCTTAACACGCCTTTTTTTTTTTAATGACATGGACTGTAAAAATGATAAAGAATCCATTTGCATATTCAGTCATGTCTAGCACTTTGCAACTCCATGGACTGTAGCCCACCAGGCTCCTCTGTCCATAGGACTTTTCAGGCAAGAATACTGGAGCGGGTTGCCATCTCCTCCTCCAGGGAATCTTCCCAACTCAGGGATCAAATCTGTCTCCTGCGTCTTCCACCTGGGCAGGCAAATTCTTTACCACTGAGCCACCTAGCAAGCCCAAAGAATCTATGAAAGTAAGTGAAAGTGAAGTCGCTCAGTCGTGTCCGACTCTTTGCGACCCCGTGGATTGTAGCCTACCAGGCTTCTCTGTCCATGGGATTCTCTAGGCAAGAATACTGGAGTGGGTTACCATTTCCTTCTCCAGGGGATCTTCCTGACCCAGGGATCGAACCTGGGTCTCCCGCATCGGAGGCAGACGCTTTAACCTCTGAGCCACCAGGAAAGAATCTCTAGGTCACCAATAATACTGTACTACAGAGCAAGCAGGATATACATCACTTGCAGCATGGTGCTAAGGTTGGTCTGTGGATGCAGCAGCAAAGTACAGGCTTCACGCTGGTGTTTTCATCTAAAGATGGTGGCCACCCATCAAGATCTGGTTGGATCTACTGTCTGGACACATATATGCATAAAGATGTGGTAGATAATAAGTACAGAGAGAAATAAACTGAGATAGTTCTTCAAATGAACAGTAGATCTGGGCTGTCTTGACCAATGAAATTTGACTTATGCTCCACTGGTCACTTCATCTGCTGTGCCTTCACCATCTCATTCTTAAAAGAGGAGTAGCTCCCTCCTAGTCGCCTTCTAGGAGGCTAAAAGGACAAGTGAGAAAGCACTGTAAATAGTTAAAAGCTCCACAAAAATGAAACAGGGTATTACTATTTTATACACAGGGAAGTTAGGATGTAAGCAGTCAAGTCACATTCTATCAGGCCCAAAGAATTCACAAGGGAATCCAAACATGGGTCACCCTCAGACAGCTATCTGGGGTAAAAGTCACTTGAAATGAAAGAGACACTCAGCCTGACTGCAATACTTGCACAAAGATTTATAATTTATAATTATAATCTCCCTGATACTGCCCAGATCCCCCTGACCCAACCCAAAGGTCCAGCAGGTCTCCACTGTTATGCACTTCTCCTTTCCTAATCTGCCTTTCCCACATTATGACGGCCCAGTCCTAAACTGCCTCTCCTAGGTGGTACCTAGTCTTTTACGCATTGCCTGGCAAATGGCGACTACCACAAGGTGGGAGATTACCTGACACCATTGGCAGCAGTTGAGGGAAGGGGTCACTTTGATGCAGGGGCCATCTCACCTGCGCACTTAGAGACGCTCCAACCCCAGGCTCCTGCAAACACTCCCTAAGTGGCTGAGTCTCAGTTCACGCTTCTGTTGAGCCCTGTGACAGTGATGGGCTGAGTTGGGCTGGAGAACCTCTCTAGGACATCAAGTGAGCTCTCAAGGGGAACCGATGGTCAAGGGCCCAACCCAATGCAAAGATTTCAAAGTCACAAGCTGTCCAACCATTAGCCTTGGCTCTGTTTCAGCAGCTACCTACACCCCTTTATCCCAAGGGACCTGCCTGTTGAAAAAAAAAAAAAAAAAAGTACAATTAAATGCTGCAATAATAACTACGCCTTTTGTCAACAGTTAACTTGAGGGTAATTGACACCCTCCAGTCCCACACCACCACCACCAACACAAAACAAAACAAATGAGCAAAAAGACCTGACTGGAGAGACACTAACACTATGGTAAAGGCATGACAGCAAATTACAGTTTCATATCTCTTTTGAGATCATGGGCTGGTTCTGTCACATTTCTGTGTCTCAGTTTCTCATTTATAAAAATACAAACAATAATAGCAGCATCCACATCATGTACTTGTCAGGAGCATGAAATAAAATACCATGCACACAACCTGGGCAGGGTGCCTGACACAATGTTCCCTATTATTATAACAGCAAGGTACCGCCTGTAATCAACTATATCATCACAAAATACTGTTGCATCAACAATTTGACACCAAATTAACATTAGTATTTGAGGAGGAAATATAAATACAGGAAATGTCCCATGGTGCTTAATAAGACACTCAAAAAAAAAAGGAAATTTGCAGTATTTGAACAGGATGTTCACCAAAAATGTCATAATGGTTTTCCCTCTTGGAGAGATTAAAGACACCAAAATGGTTAGTATCTTCTTTAAAGTACAGCAAGAATTCTGTGAAGGGAGAGAGAAACTCCAGGGACATACAGAAGAAGCTGCTTACATTAAAGAAACAGAAATCTTCCAGCAAAAATGCTATTATTGTATTAAAAAGGAGGGAGGGAGGAAGGCAGAGGGTCTCTATACTTTTTTTAAACAGATTCTTATGTTTGTTTCTCTTTTTTAAAAAAGCTAATACAAGTTTATATTGATGCCTAAAGAAAAAAAGTTATATTTTTAAAACCTAAACATGAGACAAACTAGCATTTGTCAATTACTCTTTTCTTTTAAATCCTGTTTAAAATGTGCAATGTGCAATTGCCCAAGTAAATTTTAAGTATGCCACAACATTAAGAAATTACAAAACTCAATACCAAAATAATTCATGTGTTACAACCATAATTACTTCTATACTAAGAAAATTATTATCCTCATAAGAAAATTCTGGTGAATTGCTTCAAACATGCCCTTCTGAGTGCATCTACGGGGGAAAAAAGGAAAATTCAGAGTTCAGTCATTTTGATGTCCCCATGCCTAAGAAGACTTTGTCTATATGTCAATTAGCTACATGCAGTAATTTTAAATGTCTGTGTAACAGTCACATTTCCTTGGTTTGGGAGGTCTTCCCTCCCCTCCCCCATTTTCATTTTCACAGATGTTTCCGTGGAATACAAAACAAAGGAACGCTTTCTTCTTCTGTTTCTGTGCCCTCTGCCTTTTTGTAAGTCTTTGTCTGATCTACTGCAGAGAGCTACAGCCAGAAAGGAAATGGGAAGAGAAAGTGGGGGAAGGAGGGTTTGGTTCTGCCCTCAGAAGCCACCATTTCTCAGGTGGAAAATAAGACTGTCATGCCACGATGACATTTTGCCTTGTGTCACAATGATTAATAGTCCTAATTTTTTCCAATTAGGGAAGTAATCGCAACCAGTCGGTGGAATCTGACCAATTTTATACAGTGTGATCTGTGAGTGCTATACTTTCAATGTGGAATAAGATCTAAGATGATTCTTTTCCTTTTGACAGCTAAGTGTAATATTGTATTTCCATCCCCAAGTTCCTTTTTCATATCTAAAAAAGAAAAGAAGCTTTTTAGAAATAAATTATTTCCAAATCTGACCTCCTTCACCAATCTGCTCTCTATGAATTGGTATACTGCAATTCAAAAAGGGAGTATGGAGTTTAGTATATTCAAATGAGTATGTTAATAAGCCTGGCAATGCCTTAGTAGGGACAGAAAGACAGGGGAATAGAGTGCTTTTATATGATACTTATAAACACTTGCCAAATTCACAGAACCAAATTCCAAAGAGAACTGCCCAAGAGCATCAAGAAACACACAAGGCTGCATGGGCAGTAAATTGTCTGGCAGAAGAGATCACTACAAAGAGTAAACATCTCATGCACTTCACCTTCAGTTACCTAAACACAAACCAAAACATTTCAGATACAGAACATTCCAGACAGTTCCACTGATATCTAGTCAAATACGGGCCAAGGAAATTAACTTACAATGAATTTCAAGCAAATTTGAAAACTACCTCATCCAATTCTATAATTTTAGAGGCCCTAAGAGAGAAACGCTTTCCTACAGTTCAGACAATTATTATACAGGAACCAAAATTAGAACCCTAAGCTCTTACTTTCATAAGACAAACTTATAAGTACATAATTTATAGCATGGTGGTATCAAATGGTTTTTTCAGACATGAAGAGCTTTATTACATCAATATAAATGGTGCAAACTGTGCCACATGGCTAATGTGCTCTGGGAAATGCAATAATTCCATGACAATTCCTAACCCCAAACCAGATTTCTCTCTATCACCAATCAAAGCAGAAAGAGGTGAGCTTCATCAGGAGAATGCCAACAGGAATTATGAAGCCTGTTGTAACTGAAATTTACCTGTAATACTCCAGTCTCATGTCAAGGCATTCTGCTGTGTCAGTGGTTTTCAAATTTTGGTTTTCTGAGTAAAGTTTTTCTGTTTCATTGTTTTTCTTTAAATGAGCTCTTAAATAGAACCTCAACAGCTAACATCAATAAAAGTAGCATATTATCCTAATAAGTTTATATTTTCAAATATTTATCTGCTCAGTAGGGCTCTCCAGGTGGTGCAGTTGGTAATGAATCCACCTGCCAAAGCAGGAGACACAAGAGACACAGATTTGATCCCTGGGTCGGGAAGATACCCCGGAATAGGAACAGCAACCCCCTCCAGTGTTCTTGCCTGGAAAATTTCATAGACAGAGGAGCCTGGTGGGCTACAGTCACTGGGACCACAAAGGGCTGGACATGACTGAGCATGCATGCACAAACACACATCAAATCAGTCAGTGAGGACACTGATCAGGGTTCCTATGAGCCCATATCACTCCACTATGCAGATCAGAAAGAGGACATCGCTCCTTCCCAGCTGAGACTTTCCCAAACCCAGACACCTTGTACAGAGCATGTCCTGCAATACAATAATACATGGGACATGACAGATGGCTTCTAATAAAAAGTTCAATGAATAAGGCTGTTCCCATGAACACAAAAATTTTAAATAGGAAGTTATTTATAAATGATAACAGTAATCTCTCTCTTCAACATGCCACATATCTCTATATTTTGTTTTTGTTGCACAGTAGAGTGAAAAATGATGTTTCCTGCCAATGGCTAGTGGCATGTTTGATAACAGTTTTGTTTCTGTCTTTTGATAGTAGCTTGCCTTGCCTTGCAATCTCAGGATACTCTTGTTCTGAAAAAGCAGAAGTAGGAAATTTTTGTTGCAAAGTTGAATCACTTAGAAGTTAGAAAAGCACCCCAAACTTGGAAGAAGCACTAAGAATGTCTAAGATACACTGTTAGCCAGAGAATTGTCTACAGTTGACTGGAACATGGAGACCAGAACATGTGAAAAACAGATATGCCTGAGCATCTTCTGGTATTTAAGTGTAATCCAAGCCATGTTACCGTGACAACTTGATTTATAAACACTCTTAAAAATTTAGACTTGTCCATACTGACTCAAAGGCTTCCCTGGTGGCTCAGATGGTAAAGACTCTCCTGCAATGCAGGATCCCTGGGTTAGGAAGATCCCCTGGAGAAGGAAATGGCAACCCACTCCAGTAATCTTGCCTGGAGAATTCCACTGACAAAGGAGCCTGGAAGGCTACAGTCCATGGAGCTGCAAAGAGTCAGGCATGACTGAGCAACTATCACTGACATAGTGACTCAAATAAATTTTATTTTTATAATTTATCATAAATTACAATTTATTACACTAAGAACAGAAAATACAACAGGAAGAAAAATCCAGTCCTGTCTTCATGGAGTTCAGTGGTTAGCATATGTTTCTTTATGAAATAGCACTCACAACTTTCTGGTTTTTATTCTCCATCTGGATTTTTGGATGGCAATTTTATATGGTCACAGAAGAAATAGTACTATGCCGGCCCCATGCTTCAGAATTTCTGTAGGTAATTTTAAATACTTTTGACAAATTCTGTCTCTTCTCTGGCAGTTACTTGTCTCCTCTGGATGAGCCTGTAGGATGTAGGGGGCAGGCCATGATTAGTCTGTTTGACCTCTTTTCCTCAGAGCCTTGTTTATACACTCTGGACAACCTGACAGATAAACTCAACAAGAAACTACAACATACTGAGCTTAGTTTTCTCCCTCCTCCAAGGAACTCATTGGCTACAGTCTCAAGGACTGTGTCCCCATCACATTCACAGGTTGAAATCCTAATGCCCAATGTGATGGTATTAGAAGGCAAGGCCTTTGGGAGGTGCTTAGGTCATAAAGACCCTGTCTTCATGAATGAGATTAGTTCTCTTGTAAAAGAGACCCCAGAGAGCTCCCTGATCCCTTCCACCATATGAGGAGACATTGAGAAGTCCACAACCCCAAAGAGGGCCTTTTCCAGAACCTGGCCAGGTGAGCACCCTGACTATAGATTCCCAGGTTGAGAACTGTGAAAAATCAATTGCTGGTGTTTATAAACCACCCAGTCAGCAATATTTTGTTGGAGCAGCCTGAATGGACTAGAAAACCATTTATTAATTGATTCACCATTTACTGAGCCTACTAAAAGCTAGCTCTGTGCTACCCCCCATGGAATCAAATGGACAGAACAGCACCAAGGCCTTCCCCAGCCTGTAGCAGGGGTAGACGGTTTCAAACGATAGTAACAAGAGCCCTGGGAGAGGCAGCTGCAGGCAAAGATGTGGAATAAAGAACGGTTTTCGTTTCTGTCAGAAGGAGTCAGATGTAGGAGCTTTTAGAGAAGAGACACCCTAGTTAGGTTTTCCAGGTAAAGATCTGAAGGAGGATGGACCAGCCAGGCTGAGTGCAAGCCAAGTGCTGAGACCAAGAGTCCAGACTCAGCTCGGCACCTCCGAAAAGCTCTACCTAGTCCCCTAGCATGGAGCTCAGAGTGAGGGAGGAAGAAATGCCTAGTACAGGACTGGACAGCGGGTGGAGGCCAATTCAGGAAGGGCCTGATGTGCATTTGAATTTGGACTCTATCCTGACTGCACAGGAAACATTACAGGTATTTGTTTTTGTTTTCCAAATGAAGTACAACAAATTTGGCCTAGAGAAAAGATCATTTGCAGTTAAAATGCAAGGCATGTGCTAGAGAAAGAAGGGACTACAAGTAGGCGACAAATGAGGAGGCTATTGCAGTAGTCCACACAAGAGGTGCCTACCCAGTGCACCCAGGTTACTCATGGCATTTGATCCTCAGCCCAGCAGGACGAGGCTTCTCTGAGCATGGATGGGGCCCAGGTCCATGCAAAGCGAGAGCTTCCAATATCAGAACCACCAGCCTCAAAGACTAGAGTTTCCACGGCTGTTCCAATCAATGCTGATCAGCCCTCCCTCCCAGCTAGCTCTCCTTCTTCGAGTCCCACTGTCACTGAGAACTTGCATTCTACTCCAGGGTTCTTCCTTGGTCCTGGTCACACTTGGCCAAGGTCCATCCTCACTCACAGATGCACACTTTTACTTCCTTCCTATCATGCAGCCTTGTTTGGTGCTTGGCTCTCGGCCCCCATATTTTCCCCAAACCTTCCGGTACCCAGCCATTTCCTGACCCACCTCAAGGCCCCTCCAGCACAACTGGGCTCCATGTGCCCCACCCACAGGCAGGCAGCACAGCAGCACATGAGGGGCTGACCATGACCACCAGAGGCTAAGGCTGAAGTGAAAAGACAATGCAGATACTTATTTCATATACTATTGGAAGCCAGCATCTTATAGAACAAGCAAGGTATTGTGAGCAATTTCTTCATCGCTGTCCACAGAACCCAAAGCCAGGGGCTAGGCCTCCAGATTCTGACCACAGATTCTGCTCGCAGAGAGGCCACAGGCTTCAGACTTGGACTATGTATCCAAATCTGTCAGTCACCTTGAACAAATACTTGCCCCTCTAGGTTTGCTAAGGCTTCAGTGTGCATACATGGCACGAATGACACAGGCCTAACTGCTGGAAAACATGCATCTTGAGGCTGGATTTTCCTCTGCCTACCCACTCTTCCTGGTAATTCAGATAATAAAGAATCCATCTGCAATGCAGGAGACGGGTTGATCCCTGGGTTGGGAAGATCCCCTGGAGAAGAGCATGGCAACCCACTCCGGTATTCTGGCCTAGAGAATCCCATGGACAGAGGAGCCTGGCAGGCTACAGCCCATGGGGTCACAAAGTTACACAAGACTGAGTAAGTTGGACACAGTACCCACTCTTAGTTAATACTGAATCCATCTTCCTTCCTCTGCCCAGTCTTAGAAGGAAATCACAAAAAAAGACAACCCATTGTCCAAGATACTTAACATTGTTTAGGTGACAAGAATGAGTCCAAGGTTGGGGGGAGGGAAAAGTGGAAATTACCCAGTAGGAAGAGGAAGAATGTTTTCCAGCTATTTAAAGTACAGCTCCACTCAGGTGTTTATACTGGACAGTTTCAGCAGCTGGTGACTCACTGTGCAGGGAGTATCTTAAAATGAACCTTCTATTCTTCTGGATAAGTTCTGAGTTATCCAGGATATGAGACACTCCCTCCTCGGGACCATTTCCTAAGGCTCACAAGTGAATAGCATCACCATTTCGAGTCCTTATCTTCCTTTTAAAGCTTGAGGGAAAATATGTCTTAAGCTTCACACTAATTTCTCTCTGATATATTTATACACTGCCTTACTAAGCCCACCTGGGGCTTCCCAGGTGGTCCTAGTGATAAAGAATGGGCCTGCCAGTGCAAAAGATGCAAGAGACATGGGATCGATCCCTGAGTTGAGAAGATCCCCTGGAATAGGAAATGGCAAGCCACTCCAGTATTCATGCATGGAAAATTCCATGGACAGAGGAACCTGGAAGGCTATAGTCCATAGGGTCGCAAAGAGGTGGACATGAATGAGTGACTGAGAGTGGAGCATTACCAAGTAAATTAAAAAAAAAAAAAAAAGATAACACCTACCTTGAAAAAAATGTTTTATGAAAACTAAATAGAAAACTAAGAAATATTTCTATTTCTTAGAATATTTGTCCAGGGACTCAGTTCTATACCTATTCATATGCCCCCATAAAGTTAGCACAATACCTTATAGACAGCGGCACACCCAATAAATTTTTCCATCAATGTGTCACAGGATATGCCTTTATATTTATCATCACTAAAGAAAAAAAAATGTGACAAACTCTTAACAGGATGTAGTATCTGCTATCAGGAAACACATACTTAAGGACAGAAAATGGAAAAAAAAAATTACCTAATATTATTTACTTCCCTCAGGGACTTGGTATGTACTAGATCCAAGCATGCTTTCCAAAAACAAAGTACACTTGAAGCAATGTCTCCAACCAAATTTCAATATAGTAAAACTTCAACAACCTGTTCTAAGTGCTAACCCAGACAGTTACACTTATTGACCTGAGTTGTTTATAAATAATTATAGCAGGGAGAAATGACTCATTTCAAGACCCTACTTTTACTGGTTTCTTTGAAAGAACCCAAGGTGATTTAATGACTTAAGATGCTATGAGCAACTCTGCATAAATGCCATTATTCAAATAAACACATTCCTGGAGTTACTGGTAGATAAACATCATCAAAAGGTGACTCAATTAACTCCGTGCTTCCCAGGGCTGACTAAGGCAGTTAGATCTCAGAGCACAGAAAAGGGCTACAGTGACGACATGTCTTACACAGAGGTCCAGGATTCTGCTTCTATTTTCTTGGTTCTTCTGCCTACAGTGCCTAAAACTGCTCTAAGCCATTGTATTAGCTCAGGCTGCCATAGTAAGATATCATAACCTGGGTGGCTCAACAGCAGAAATTTATTTTCTTGCAGTTGTGGAGGCTGCAAGTCCTAGATCAAGGTCCAGCCTGGTCAATTTCTGGTGTGGGCTCATTCTCTGGTTTACAGAGTCTCCTTCTTACTATATCCTCACATGCTTTTTCTTAGGTACATGCATGCTTGAATTCCTGGAGAGAGCCAGCAAGCTCTCCAGGGTCTCTTCTTATAATGACAGTGATCCAATTAAAACACGGCTCCACCCTCATGATTCATTCAACCTTAATTACCTCCTTTCTTCAAATACAACCAGGCTGGGTGTTAGAGTTTCAGCATAAGAATTTGGAGAGACACAAATATTCAAATCTAGACAGCATATTAAAAAGCAGAGACATTACTTTGCCTACAAAGGTCCATATAGTCAAAGCTGTCATTTTCCAGCAGTCATGTATGGATGTGAGAGCTGGACAATAAAAAAGGCTGAGGGCCGAAGAACCGATGCCTTCGAACTGTGGTGCTGGAGAAGACTATTGAGAGTCCCTTGGGCTCTAAGGAGATCAAACCAGTCAATCCTAAAGGAAATCAATCCTGAATATTTATTGAAAGGACTGATGCTGAAGTTGAAGCTCCAATACTTTGGATGCGAAGAGCCAACTCATTGGAAAAGACCCTGATGCTAGGAAAGATTGAGGGCACGAGGAGAAGGGGACGGCAGAGGACAGGATGGCTGGATGGCATCACCAACTCAATGGACATGAGTTTGAGCAAACTCTAGGAGATGGTGAAGGACAGGAAGCCTGGCATGCTGCAGTCCATGGGGTCACAAGAGTCAGACATGACCGAGCGATTGAACAACAACAAACATCTAGTCCATAACACTCATAAAGAAGCAATTATCCCCCATAATGGCTAAATAAAACCTCTTCAAGTTCTTGACCCTCTACATTGATCAATTTATCTTGCATAAATTATCCCAGGACTCACATTCTCACTGGAGGGAGTTTACAGAACAATGGTAAGTGAGCAGTGACATTAACATTCATCTCCTAAACAAACACTTCTTGGAAAGAACAGTATTTTTTATCTTAGACAAATTTGTTTGAAGCTCTTTCTCAAAGAGGAATTGGGTCTCTTTTCCAAAACTTGTACCCCAGAGCCATCTGATAACACCGTTCTGTGACTACTGGGAAATGAACAAAGTGGTGAAATCACAAGTAATCAAGCAGGTTATAGCAAGGAAAGCCACTTCGAAACTTTTCTTTTTCCACTTTGAAACAGAAAAATTTTAAGACATAAGTGACAAACTAAATTCAGGCCTTCCAGATTCAATTTTCACCAGCCTAACCTCTAATTCTGAGACGAAACTCTATATAGAAAATAATGCTCAGCTTATAAAAGAGTTTATATAATTATTTCTGATTACAGAAAAAATTCATGTTAACTTTTAAAAACTATTAAAAAGTAGAGAGTCTAAAAAAAAATGCCACCTCTCAATGGTAACAATTGGTTTTAACAACACTGCAATATGTAACTTTGTATCCCAATTCTTCACTTCTTGAATTTTCTCATTTTAAAACTAATTACCATAATTTTTACATAAGTTATACATAATATTTCCTCTTCTAACTTGGGGCCAAGAACATAAATGGTTGGTTTTCTGAATCAATTTATATAAACTATGAATGGGAATATTAAATGAAATGTAGGATGGAATTAACACAAATATGATTTTCCTGGGGAAAAAATTAAGAAAGGGGCTAAGGGCTAACTTTTACCCGTATGCAAAGTTTTTATAAGAATCCTCATACCTTGTTGTTAGTGTTCATCATCCACATTTCTGGAGAAAACGCTCAGATATTTTTCTTCTTTTGGCCCTTTACAGAACTGCTTATGCATGTTTGGATTTTCTTGTTTAGTTGAGAGCCTGGCTAAACCCTAAGCTTATTATGGAGGCCTCCCAGACTCTTCAACCCATTCTGGATATCTTTCGAGAAAGGCCAACAGGTTTCTTCCTCTCCCCAGGATAGTGAGTACTGTTTTCTCCAGGACCTGGGTTAGGGCTATTTTTAGTTGCCTCACACAAATTCAGGCTTCTCAGGTGGTAAAGAATCCACCTGCAGTACAGAAGACACAGGAAGACACAAGTTCGATCCCTGGGTGAGGAAGATCCCCTGGAGGAAGAAACGGGAACGCACTCCAGTACTCTTGCCTGGGAAATCCCAAGGACAGAGGAGCCTGGCAGGCTATAGTCTGTGGGGTGGCAAACCAGTAAGACACTACTGAGCAACTAAACAATAAAACAACACACAAATCTATGCCTACGGCCCGAACATGTTCACCCCTTGGGCACCAAGGCAGAGATGATCTTCTTCATTTTGGAGGGAAAAACACCTAATCTCTACACTTCTGCTTAAAGATTTCAGGGAGACATGTTTAGAGAAATAACTTTCCTGTGGTCCAGTGGTTAAGACTCCACACTTCCAAAGCAGGGGGAACATGTTTGAATCCTTGTCAGGAAACTAAGATCCCAAATGCTGTGCAGCACAGTCAAAACAAAACAAAACAATAATAGATTACCTTTATTTTTAAAATGCCCAATTAACACTAACATAAAATGGAACAATAAATTGCTTGGTTTAAGAAAACAGTTCACAACTTGGGGGAGGAATGGTTATCAAATTCACCCAAGAAGACATGCAAATTTCATAACCCGAAGGGTTCTCGCCAGCCTCGATCCCACCAACTTCCTCTTTCTGGCACACACACAGGGGTCATGAATGGGGGTGGAAAACAAATACACATGTGTGACTGGCCATTTCCCAAAGCCTTCCTTGTCAATGTTATGCTTTCTCTCTTCTTCCCCAGCTGAGAAGCAGCCATGTTCATTACAGAGTGACATTATAGAGTTCATTACAGAGTGACAGATGCCTGATCCTGGATTTAGTTGCTTTTCTTCTTCGATAGGGACACAAATGTGATCCTGACTGATACAACTTGAGTCTTGAATCTTCCTGCAATATCAAAGCCAGGGCTAAACATAAAGGAGTATGTTCAGTCCCACTTAGTAGTCTTCCTTCCTGGAAGAGGTGCACAGCTCCAATCCAAGTTCTCAGTGATAAGCCATCCTGTACCATGGATAACTGCTGGTTGCTAAGTTGTGTCCAACTCTTTGCAACTCCACGGACTATAGCCTGCCAGGTTCCTCTGTCCCTGGAATTCTCCAGGCATTGCAGCAAATTCTTTACCAAATGAGCCACCAGGGAAGCCTTCCATCCTATACCATGTGTGAAAGTGTGAAAGTACAGTTGTTCAGTCATGGCTGACTCTTTGCAACCCTATGGACTGTAGCCCACCAGGCTCCTCTGTCCATGGAATTCCCCAGGCAAGAGTACTGTAATGGGTAGCCATCCCTTCTCCAGAGGATCTTCCTGACCCAGGGATCAAACCCAGGTCTCATGCATTGTAGGTGGATTCTTTATGGTCTGAGCCACCAGGGAAACTGCACCATGGTTTACAGCAATTAAGATGAGATTATCTCTTATCCCACCACTTCTTACTCTGTACCCAACAGACTGCAAGCAAAACTATCGATATAATATCCAGCATGTTTTGTTACTGCAGTACTTCATAGGTGCCCATGAAATCACACTTTGTATGAAGGCCACAGTACACATGCCAAAGCCAAAACAGTGTCCTCAAAGACTCCTTTCCACCCACCCACCTTCCTGTCCCAGCTGTTTCTACACATGGTCATCTCTCATACAAAGATGAGATGGAATGAGAGGGACTAGAGATACCTCAGGTGGTGAAGGACACACTCCAAGTTGAAGGTATTGACCTGGCCTCAAACTTGGTCATAGTAGAGAGGGGCAATGGGTCTCCCTGCCCAGGTCACTGAGGTCCTTGAAGGTTCTCTATTAAGGAGGGAAAGCAGAGGGAAGCCACCAACTGGTTTTCACAATGTAGTTGCACCTGCCTTGGAGAAATTGCTCCTGAATTTGGCAGTTAGTTTTCTGTCAGACTTCATGTCTAATATCATTAATGTCTGCCTCTTTGTGTACATCTATCAGTATTTCAGTGGGAGGTTATGACAGGCTACATTAGGAAAAAGGAACATAAAGCTATCTTAAGTTGGAATCCCTCACTTCAAATCACATTTTTTTCAGGAGTACAGTGGTGTAACTTTAAGAATTCTAAATCTGACCTTGTGGTTCCTAAGATGTATTACATATTTACCACACAAACATGCACACACAGTCTGTATCCACAAATACATTGCTTTGGGTATCTGAGCATTTTCCCATTTCCAGATGTGTGTATACACTTAGATACTGTTTGAGGGATATATAAATCATGTTTGTTGAAATACTGTTTGTGGTTTCTGTTTTTCAACATCCTGCTGGGGAAATTTCACAAACATGCAAAATCTGCATAAGACATTTGCTTCAGAAAGAACTGTCAGAGAAACAGAAGTAACTTATGCCTTAACCAGGCAATGCACCAATGGGAAGCAAGAAGAAAACATGAAATCTAGCTTCCTACCAACTCGACATGACAGCTAATCGTTCTTATTTTATAGTCCCTGGATATCCATATTAATAAAGTGCTTCGAGATGACTGCTCTTGGAAAATTCAGGCTCTATCACTTTAAAACTTAGACAAGCAGACTAATCAAAATCAATACAATTAATAAAGTGGATCGCTTCAGTTATCACACCTAAATCAAATGACTCTCTCATCATGCTCTTTAGTCTATAACCTCTCTCCTATTCTTGTCTATGCAGATATCGCCACCTGAATGTTTGATGGGGATGGCCAACTCTAGGAAGCCAAACAAAACTCAATCCTACACTACAAACCAGCCCCACCTGCAAAAACATCTCTTTTGTTGAATGGCACCTATGTTCACCTGGGGCCTCCCTGGTGACTCAGTGGTAAAGAACTCATCTGCCAATGCAGGAGACTCAGGTTCAATCCCTGGGTCAGGAAGATACCCTGGATAAAGAAATGGTAAGTTGCCCACCCCAGTATTCTTGCCTGGGAAACTCGATGGACTCAGGAGCCTGGCGGGTTATGGTTCATGGGGTCACAAAAGAGTTGGACACAACTTGGCAAATAAAAAACAACAATCTATGTTCCCCAGCTTGTCCAAGCCAGAAATCAGGAAGACATCCAAAACTTCTTCCTTCCCCTAATTCCTCACATTCAATGATAAGCCCTGCTGTTTCCATCTTCCAAACATCTTAGATTTATCCACATTCCACCATGCAGGACCGCTCGCTCATCTGGTTCAGGAACTTATCTCTTAACCTCATCTACTGCAATAATCTCTCTTAGGTCACCTTTATGTCACCTCCATCATCCAGAAGCAACCATGTACATGCTTTAAAGGTTCATAATGCTCATATTTCCAACCAGGAGGAATTTTTTAAAAAAGAATTTGCTGGTAATCTTATATTCTAACAATTCTCACCTATGCTTAATTACTGACTACATCTTCTCTATATGCTACACATTAACTACCATCTTCTCTATAATACTATGCATTTCATGGAATTTCAATCACTATCCATGTTTCATTTATTTTGTCATCTGACACTACATACATGGAATGTATTTTATTTTTTTTAATTTTTTTTTAACTGGACCATTTTGAAAGTTGTTACTGAATTTGTTGCAATATTGTTTCTGTTTTATGTTTTGGTGTTTTGGCTGCAAGCCACCTGGGATCTTAGCTCCCTGACCAGGGATGGAACCTGTATCCCCAGGATAGGAAGGCTAGGTAGGTCTTAACCCCTGCACTGCCTGAGTGGTCTCCTGGAATGTATTTTAGAAATAGCATTATTTATGGAAGGCTTTCATTTTACGACTATAAGTATTCTGCTGTGCTGATAATCAAAAGTGATTCAACTATTCCTATATTGGAACTGATGCTGTTTCACAGACCACATGGCAAGGAATAACTGTGCATAAAGTGTTTTGCCACTATTGTTTTTTTTTCATGCAGACTTTGAGGGGTGGAATTACTGATTCAAACTCCTGCTTTTGACCATAATGTTAGGCAACACAGCAGAGTGGCTAAGAAAGCACACTCTAAGACTTTTGAGGTTCCAATCCCAGTTCCACCACTTCCTGCATGACCTTAGACAACTTACTTAACCTCTCTATGACTCAGTTTCCTGTAAAATGAATGAAAACTGAACCTTCCCTTATGGAGCTGTCACGAGGATTAGACAGAAAACCCATGACAAGCTCTCAGAATAAAGCTTGGTGAAAAGCAAGTGCTCCACAAAGCCTATTTTACATATTTATACACTCACACACATATACATACACCTTCATTTCCAAAAGGATCACATTAATATTTAATACAACCAGTAGGGCATATCAGTTTTACTGCAATTCTGTCACCAAAAGGCATTAACACTATTTTTGGTGATTCTTACTTAGTAAATATCCAGTGTATCTTAGCACCATTTTTTTTAAATGCCAAAGAGTAAAACAGTTGTTCCTTAAGCACATTTATAGTGCTTAAATAAAAATAGCTTGGGGGACATTACTTATTTATTCTTTAGTATTATATATACTCTGACCAAATAAGCTTACCAGTTTATGTTTTTAAGAAAACAAGTTACATGAGTTGCCTTGTTTCTTCTAATAATGATCAGCAATACATAAAAAGATGGAAAAGAATGGTGTGGGTAACCCTTCAATTGGCAAGAAATTAACAGCTCATTAGATTCATCCTTCTGCTATAGTGGCCAGAGATCATTGTCAAAGGAAATTTTATATATATAAAAATCCAAAATTGGTCATTATACAGTTGATCCCAGCCCTTGTCAAAAAGACTCTAGCAAAAAGACACACGTAACCTAAAAGAAACAATTTATGCAATGCATGTGATGGTTTTGGATACTTGTTCCATAGTTACTGAGAAATATTACATAAAAAGACAAACTTTGACTTATATTAGAAGAAAAAAGTATGATTAAAGTCTAAGTTTAAATACAAATACATATTTGTCAAAAAACAACAACATAATGAATGAACTTAACTAGAAACCCAACAAGGCCTAAATTCCAGTGCTTCCTGTATCACAAATGAGGTATCTAGAGCAGTGCTATTCAAACTATCAGTGAGGACCCACTGAGTCATTAAGTAAAGTTAGTGACAATCTTTTTAAGTTTATAAATAAATTTATTTTATTGCAGCATACCTGACATACAACATTCTATTAGTTTCAGGTGTACAACATAATGATTTGAGTGCTGTATGTATTTTTTAAATGAAAAAGAATAGGAGATCACAGAAAGTATGAGTAAATACTGTTTCACTTATATGTGTGTACGGTGGTCCTGAGTGGTGCTGGTGTCAGGAAATGAAATGAGTTTCCTATTATGGATGACAGTTAAACAATATCAAAATTCACTGCTGGAGAATAGCTCATTTTACTATGCTTCACAGATACTGCATTTTTTACAAATTGAAAGTGTGTGCAACCTTGCATTGTCAGACGATGGCTTGCGATTTCTCTGTTTATTTATTTGCTGTTTTTCTTTTTAAATTAAGGCATATACCTAGTTTTTTAAACGTAACACTATTGCCCTCTTAAAAGACTACAATATAGTGTAAACATAACCTATTTGCACTAGGAAACCAAAAAATTTGCATGATTCATTCTATCGTGATAATTTGCTTCACTGCAATGTTCTAGAACCAAACCTGCAATATCTCGAACGCATGCCTATAAGTCATTTAATCTCTGTGAAGCTGTTTCCTCATCTCTTAAATGAAAAGTATTCTATTTCAGAGTCGATTCAAATAAAATAATTTCACATCTTTTTAACTATAAAACATTGTATTAATATGTTAAGATTACAGCATTATGGCTAGGTTCCTTAGAGTTAGTTTAATGTTTCTCTGCTGTATATGTTCACAACATAAAATCACTATGTTAGAACTTGGACATACTGTATCAAAGATAATTCTGCAAATGTAGTCTCCTTTAAAAAAAAATGGAGCTAGAGACAGGAAATCCTTAAGTTTCTTGAATTTTTTATAATCTCCTTGGTAGTTCTGACTATACAGCCTCTGGGGGAAAAAATAAGACTAAAGAAGAAAGGCAGTATCTCAGTGTCACTGTGGGGCCTTATGAAAGAATCATCACTTATGAGAATGACCAAAAGGGGGATATGTTTACAGGCTATTCCCAGAGGAGGCCAGATCATGAATGTAAGCTGCCATCTCACTGTCTGCACAGCCCTTCAGCAATACTTTACTTGCAGGTATAAATCACTGCTCTTTGCTTTCCATTGAAAGTTTAGAATCCTGTGCCAGTCTCTAAATGCCACAAACAATTCCAGGCAGCAAATCTTTATCTAGCTACACATGTTATCTGCACACATCACAGTACCACAAGATAAGCAACATCTCAAGACTGCCAGCTAACAAAACTGAAAACAGCTAAGATG
This sequence comes from Aepyceros melampus, assembly GCA_006408695.1. Classification (NCBI taxonomy): domain Eukaryota; kingdom Metazoa; phylum Chordata; class Mammalia; order Artiodactyla; family Bovidae; genus Aepyceros; species Aepyceros melampus. The sequence goes on from SJXQ01001931.1 coordinate 123,361, forward strand.
AAAGGTACACTCCCTCATAACTCTTCCACACAGGCTACCAATAAAGCCGCTTCTGAAGGAAAAGACATTCTAAAGATCCTGAGTAAATAAGAGATGGTACCTCTCCCCATAAAAATAGAAAGGACTTTAAAAAGGAACAGAATTCCTACTTTGCTGTTGTTTAGTTACTAAGTCATGGCCAACTCTTTTGTGACTCCATGGACTGTAGCCCACCAGGCTCCTCTGTCCATGGGATTTCCAGGCAAGAATACTGGAGTGGGTTGCCATTTCCTTCTCCAGGGGATCTTCCCGACCCAGGGATCAAACCCACATCTCCTGCTTGGCAGGTAGATTCTTTACCACTGAGCCAAATAGGAAACCTGAATTTCTAATTAGATGATTTAAAAAACCACTTTAGGATAAATTGAAGACAGGAATGTTTGTGAAGACTCAGTGATATGGGTATGATGGGCACTTCATTTTTTAAATGATATCTGTGACCTTCAGATCAGCTTGTTCTGAGTTTTGTTTCCTGTAAGCCTTAGGGATTTTTTTTTTTTTTTTTTTTTTTGCACTGATCAATCTAGCCCACATTTCCCCTCTAAGCCTAACCAGGTTCACAAATGTAAAACATCTGGCCCGGTTGAGAGGCTCAGTTTGCAGCTCACAAAGGCTCACGGGCTCACCTGGGAATGCTGCACGCATGCCTGCTGAGCAAATGAATGTAGCAACAGATCTGCAATGGCCCTAACTTTCTCTGGGACTAATTCCCATCACTTTAAGGGAGGGGACGGGGACTGTGGCAGATGAAGATGTATAGAAGGCAGAGAGCATGAGGCAAGTTGTCAGAGGGTGATCAAGAATGTTTTAGTCACTGCCCATGGAGTTCCTGCTAGAGAGAGAGGATCAAACAGCCTGCATCAGCTTGGTTCTGGCAGCCTGCCAGGTAGCTTTTGCTTACCTGTGATCTTAGTTGAAATCTATGTGGGATGTGTCACAGCAAAAGTGCCTTTCTCATAACAATCTCAACACAATGGAAATATTTTCCTAACCAAAGGACACACTTGTTTGGAAGAACTGCACAGAATTATACTGAGAAGAACCCTGGCTATTCTTCGACTGTGTGTTGAGACCCTGGAAGGTTAAGTGACTTACCTTAGGTCACACAACTGGCAGCAAGCACTGTCTTAACTAAGACCAAGAGCTAAACAGACTCTCCCAAGATAAAATATGTCTACAATTGTGCCTATTAACACGTTTTCAAAGAGACAAGGTTCCTTACTACTCAGAACTTTAGTTTAATCACTCTACCTGTCTACTACCCTAGAACACTTAGATACATGACTAAGTGTGCATTGTTTTAAGACCATTCATCAAGTAAATGGATGGGATAGTGCCCACACATCAAGTTTGAAAAGGAATTCCTATCTCTGATACACCTTACTACAGGTATAAAATTTAAGTAACTTTATCCATATTTATAGAATATTGCTTGAGACTGAAACAATAATATATAAAGGTACATAATTCTCTCATAGGTAATGAGATAAGTATTGTTAGAAATATACAATGTGCATGGAAACTTCAAGCATTCAAACTTACAAAGACAGATTTATATCAAAGAATAAGGAAATTGATTTATTACTACACCTGATATCAGCAAAACATCTGTGCCCATAAAATAAATTTTCTTCTTGAGTATTTATAAAAAACTAGAAAGAAAAGCACATACAGTAACCAAGTTTATTAAAAAAAAAAAAGTAGTACATGTGTGTTTTGGTTGCTCAATATAAGCAGCTACAAATAGTCCTTTCTGTGGTGAGAAATAAAGTCCACACATAAGAATCCCTGCAAAATTTTCACCACACACACACACGTAACAGATGGAGTCTAAAACACAGCTAAGCATTTCATCAGCCAGATGCTCAAAAATTAATAATAAAAGATGTTAACAATCCTGTATTATATTGCATAAATGAGCACAACAGATCTCCGCCCTCTGCTCTCTCCTCTCGTCTCATCCCACCTTTCTCCAAATGTGAGCTCACCCATCTACATCCCCTACTCTACAACCAAATCACAACCACCCAAAGGCGAGGTGTCTGCTGCAGCCCAAACACTTGACTGATAACATCCGGTTTGCCATTCCAGGAAATCCCAGAGTGTGTTTTAATCCTCTGCCCACAGCTTGCAAAAGAAAAACGAGAGAGGATCTAATCGATACCAGCACCCCAGCTGTGACCTGGCACATAAAGAAATCAAGAAAATAAATCCCATCCATAATCTGTATAATTTAACACTTGGAAGAAAGCAACATCTGGGATCAACTCCAAGCGGGACAGTGCTGCTGGCCATGTCTGTGCTTCCTGCACTGAGTGCTAAGCAGTGACAAGCGGACACTCCACGTCCTCAACAATCAGCAAAAACAATGTCTCTTCCTAATAAAAAGTAATCTACCCCCCAAAATGAGGCAGGTGAAGAGAAGGAAACATCTACTCCTTGCCAGCTGAGCACCTGATAAAGGCTCCCCTTACATTTCAAAGACAGGGAAAATTGGAACTCCTTCCCAAAGGTGGGTCCTGGGCAAACTATTGTCTTACTGACCAGTCAAAACCCAAAATGAAAGCTCATATAATACAGGGGAATGACTGTTCAATCATACAGCCCTTTCAGGACACTCCAAAGTCCTATCCCCAGGTGAAGTTGGAGGGGAAAAAAAATCCCCTGTAATTATGACTCCCTCGAAAGGCTTTCCAGATTTTTTAAATTACAGGAAAATGAACATAAGCAGAACATAAGTAGATACCTACGTATCATCTAAATCACTAGATCTACACCCAATTTTTTAAAAAGTAAACCAATAAGCAGGACAGGGTATTATAGGAAACTATATATTATGTTTCGTTAATACTATATACTAAGTATTATATCATAATACTTTCTCTGTCAAACCTTCGGAGAGGTTATAATTGCATTTGGCTGCTTCAGGCTTGTCAGAGAGCCTTCCTTTTTAATAGTCGCAACCTAAAAGGACTAACTGTCAAGGGGCGACCCAGCTGAAATCAAACAACAAAAACGGGAACTGTAATCCGCCTGAAATGGGAGGAGGGAAAGGAAGGGAGACTCCTGTATTCTCCGTCAATATTAATGTCCTTTGTTGTTCACCTTTACACAGAACAGCGAGCGCTACCCTGCTCCTTTTCCTCCTAACACCCCTGTCAGGGTAATCTTTCCTAAAAGCTGTCTCGTTGCCTCGAAGACCCAAGCTTTCGGAGTCTCTCTCCCCATTAACACTCCACAGCTGTCCTCCAGCACCACCCCCACCATGAGCAGAGAGGGTGGTCAGAAGTAAAAACATTGCTGAAATACCCGTTCCCCTCCAAAGACCAAAGAGCAGAGCGGCGCAGATGTTGAAATTTACTAACCCCCGCCCCACCATCTCTCCGAGCGCGCACACACACACCGGGTAACCCAGGATGGGAGGGAGGAGGAAGGCTCGGGCCGGACTGTCAGAGCGGCTCTTCTGAGGACGGTGCCACATTCCGCACTCCGGGAATGTGGAAGGCAGAGAGAAGGTTCTACGCCTCCCTTCTGTTTTGGGGATGTTCTCTCTCCGCGACTGTTGTTGTCTCCCTCTCCACCCTGGGAAGTCGTTGTAGCCCTTGCCTTCTTTAAGGTAAAGGAGAAGGAGGGAGAGGAAAGCTGTCCGCTCTCCTCTTCCAACTTGACACACACACGCCCGGTAGCCACTCCAAACTCCGCAGGCAGAGCCCGCAGCAGGCGGGCTGGCCGCGCGCTACCCCCAGCCGTCCCGGCACTCCCTCCGGGAGCCCGTGCCGAGAGCTCTCATCCGGCGTTGAGGGGCGAGACCCCGACGCGCAACCCTCTGCCAGGAGGTGGCTGAGCAAAGCCCCTAACCCGCAGCGCGATGCCAGAATTAGGCATTTGCAGCCGGGCTGAGCGAGGGGGCATGGGGGCAAGGACGCGAAATTCGCACTCGCTCAGACTAGGACCAGAGCAGAATAAAAGTTCGCCCCGCGGAGACTCACCCACGCCGTATTTCTCGTGCTCCGTAGGTATCCACATGGCTAAACAGGGGTCCGGGGTCTTCAGGCTTTGTAATCCCCGCGCCCCTTCTCTGGCTCAAAACAATGCAAGCTCCTGAGTAGTGGCTGCAGCGCTGGAGCCCCGCGGCTCCGCGCGGGCGGCGGTCGCTGGGCAGGGTCTGCGCTGGAGGCTCCCGAGCCCAGCGTTGACACCGCGCGGCCGAGGCTGCGCCGCCCGCAGCTCTCCCGGCGGTGGCTGCTCAGAGTCCTCCGACGCGCTCCCGGGAACCCGGAGGCGCAGTCATTGTTCTGATTCACTGAACTAAGCGAACACGCCGGGGCACTCTCCGGCGCACCCCCGCCCGTCAGCGCCTCTTCTAGCCCTCCCTGCCGAGCGCCCCGCAGCACGCTGGGAACTGTAGTTCTGCAACAGCTCCATCCCGGAAGGAGGTGGGGAGTTAGCGGCTAGGGGCGGGACTACGTCCCGCTCTCCACGTTCTATTGGTCCAGATCGTGAAGGCGCGGAATGGGAGTGGAGGAAAAGCCGCGTCAGTGGGGAATTTGTTTCCAATCGCGTTTCCATTGGTCCCGCGCCTGTTCTGCGGCTCTCTCTCTCTCTTTTTTTTTTCTCAGCCGAGTAATGGCTGCTCCCAAGACCCAGGGGGCTGCTACCCAAGGGGAGGAGGACAGGGATGGCAACCGTGGTGGAGTCGGAGGTGTCAGTTATGAGGGTGAGTACGGTGCCTCTGAGGTGCAGTTGGTTTTTTGTCTTCGTTTCCCTCCAGCGTGGAATACAGCTGACTGCTGGACGGACCTCAGCTCTAAAGAGGCCCCTTGAGCGCGAAGGGGCCACGGGTGGAGCCCCGCGGGACAGGAGGGGGTGGGAGGAGGCTACTTGCTGGAGACTGTCTGAGAGGGAAGACAAATTGGGATGAAATGGCCTTATCCGCAGCCAGGGAAGTTCCCTGGGTTCTGTCCTACGTTTGGAGCTCCCACCTTTACTCTCGCGGCCGAGTGGGCGTGGGTCAAGGTTTGCGCGTGTGTGAGTGTAACTCTGGAATTGGCTGTCCTCTTTCCTCGCCAGTTGTCTACCCTCGCCTCGGTTTGCATGGTTTGGCCTCGAGAGATAGGTTTATTTGGGTTCGGGCGGATTTCCATTTGCAAACTAGTTGGTCATTCTACAGATTTTTCTCAGTTGTTGGCTGAAGCAGCCTCTGAAGGGAGAGTCTGTATGACTCTCACAACATCTTCCCCTGTCAACTGCCCCGGGCGTTCTCCAGGATTGAGCCTGGGAGATCTTCCCAAACTCTGGGTCCTTAGAGCAATAGGAAAGGAAATGGTAATTTGTAGTCAAGGCTTCAAAGAAAGTCATCACAGTTGCTTTGGCTTTGCTTCACTTTCAGGTTGTCTTCTGACCCAGTATAGAGAGCAAAAATAAAACTTTGAAAGCTGCGGAGGAGGTTATCTCTAGAATCCCTAGCCCCTTTCTTTTGTTGTTGTTCTATCCATCTATCATCTATCCATTTATCAATGAGTCCTATCCGACTCTTTGCATCCCCATGGACTGAACACTCCGGGCTTCCCTGTCTTTCACTGTTTCCCTGCGTTTGCTCAAACACATGTCCATTGAGTCATTGATCCATCCAACCATCTCATACTCTGTTGCCCCCTTCTTCTCATGCCCTCTCTCGGTCTTTCCCAGCATTAGGATATGAGTCAACTCTTTGCATCAGGTGGCCAAAGTATTGGAACTTCAGCATCACTCCTTCCAATGAATATTTTGGGTTGATTTCCTTTAGGATTGACTGGTTTGATCTCCTTGCAGTCCAAGGGACTCTCAAGGGTCTTCTCCAGTTCCACAGTTTGAAAGTATCAATTCTTTGACCCTCAGCCTTCTTTATGGTCCAACTCTCACATCCATACATGACTACTGGAAAAACCATAGACAGACCTTTGTCAGTAAAGTGATGTCTCTGCTTTTTAATACACTGTCTAGTTTGTCAAAGTTGTATCCTTATAGTCTGTGTATCACCAACCTTACTCCCTTCTTTTTTGGCCTGATACATAATTTAACGCAGCTAGTTGTCTTTTTCCTTTTGATTTCTGTTTTGTTTGGCCACACCATGCAGCTTGCAGGGGCTTAGTTCCTTGACCGGGACCCAGTCTAGGTCTCCTGCAGTGGAAACTATACCTTCTGCAGAGTCTTATCCACTGGACTGCCAGGGAAGTCTGTTGATGTTTTTTCTGTTAGGTCAGTTTATTTCTCTTCCTAGTTTCTTGTCTTGTCACACCAAAAACTTAGAGTGATAGACGAAAGGGTACAGAATAACAGACAAGTTACAGTTCAGTTTGGCTCAAGCAGACAGATCTTTTTTTAGACAGACACTCCTAAAACATGGGAGCAGACTGATTCCAAGGGAGCTCTCCTCTTCCTTCCTGTTGATCCTGTTTGGTATCCCACTTTCATACTTCCAGTCTCTTCCTTTTGCCTATGGTGTGTGCAAAGTAGAACTTGTACCCACCACCAGTCAATGAAAGGGAATACAAATGGGGATATACTCAAGGCTGATTGACAGTTGTAACAGCAAGGCTATGTTGTTTATGTCTTCTCATAATTCAGTCTGTTATGATTAGATGTAGAATGTTCATGAGCCCTTGCTGCTGCTACTGCTGCTAAGTCACTTCAGTCGTGTCTGACTCTCTGTGACCCCATAGACGGCAGCCCACCAGGCTCCCCCGTCCCTGGGATTCTCCAGGCAAGAACACTGGAGTGGGTTGCATTTCCTTCTCCAATGCATGAAAGTGAAAAGTGAAAATGAAGTCGCTCAGTTGTGTCCGACCCTCAGCAACCCCATGGACTGCAGCCTTCCAGGCTCCTCCATCCGTGGGATTTTCCAGGCAGAAGTACTAGAGTGGGGTGCCATTGCCTTCTACTGAGCTCCTAAGTGCCTAAGGTTACTTGGGGAAGCCCTTTGTTTATTTTGTATCCACTCACTGTGTGCCTAGGGCACATGTGCAAGAGTTGAAAAGTCTCTGGTTATTTTGTAGCGTATCCATGAGCTCCAGCTTGCATCCCTTTCAGCCAGGCCTCCCTTGTTGCTCTTGTCTAACTTCCTAACATAACAAATGTGGTTTGAGACTTAAATTTAGTTCTTCATCCTTGTCATTGGTCTTTTTTGTTGTTGTTGTTAATTTCTTGCTTTGTGCTTTCATGGTTAAATTGACATTTAGTCTTAAATTTTTGTCTTAGCACAGAGTTAGTGCTACTTCCCACTTCAATGAAACCCCTAGTTCTGAAATTATTTCAGTACCTCTGTGGAGAAATTTTTAATAAGCTCCATTCTTAAATATTATTTTATATTCATACCCTAAACAGTTCATTTTGGGATATGCCACATAGTCAACTCTTATCTTATAGTAACATACTAAAGATTTTCCAGATTCTCAAAGTTCCAAAAGGCTACCTGTTTAACATTTGAAGGTGGAATCTTTTGGTAAATTTATCTCACCAAGTAACTCATAAAAAAGAAAATTGAGTACGCCTTGCAAAAGCATTGTGTCGCTTTTAAAATACATTAGTCATTTTAAAATTATAAAACATTTAATCATCAAGAGTTCAAACCATTCAGAGGTGTGTAAGGTAAAAAAATCAAAGTTCTTGCACCACACACAGTCTCAGTCTCAAAGTAACAATTCTTGGGGGTTTGGTAAGTATTCCTTTCAATAAATTTTACGTATGACACACATCTTTATGGTTTCGATTCCTTTTGAATAAAAAAGGATCGTTCAGGGTAAGCTTAGAGATCTGCCACCTTCTTTCTTCCAGTGTTCTATTATAGACATTCTTCCATGTCAATACATCTGCTGCTTCATTCTTTTTAAGAACTGTGTCCGTAGTATTCCATGATATGAATGTGCCATATGCTAACCATTCCTCTGTTAATGAACATGTAAGTGTAGCTTTAGTTTTTCACTAATGTAGTGAACAGCTCTACATACATATCCTTGTCCACTGGGTATATATTTCTTGAGAAATTAGGTTAAAGGTGACACATGTTTATAATTGTGATAGATGTCAGATTTTCCCCTTCAATGGTGTGTAGACATTCCCACTAGTAATAATAAAGGATCCTTTTCTCCAGATCCTTACAAAACTGTGATGACCAACATTAATTCAGGATCAATGTTTAGATTACTGTAGAATGAATTGAGTATCTGATGGAAAGCATAATTTTAGATTCCAGTTTATTTTCAATGAAAGTATTGAGCAATGAATTTGCTATCTGTACCAGAAAAGGATTCCTCACCCTGATTCAGAACTGCCCAGTAGTCTCCCTAATGGCTGGTTTTTAAGTCGTAAGGTAAAGTTGTCATGGAGAAGGCAATGGCACCCTACTCCAGTACTCTTGCCTAGAAAATCTCATGGATGGAGGAGCCTGGTGGGCTGCAGTCCATGGAGTCGCTAAGTGTCGGACATGACTGAGCGACTTCACTTTCACTTTTCACTTTCATGCATTGGAGAAGGAAATGGCAACCCACTCCAGTATTCTTGCCTGGAGAATCCCAGGGATGGGGGAGCCTGGTAGGCTGCCATCTATGGGGTCTCACAGAATCGGATGCGACTGAAGCGACTTAGCAGAAGCAGCAGCAAAGTTGTTATTAAAAATTCCTTTGATAACCCATGTATCGTGTGACTTTATCCATATTCTTTTCAAAGTCTGTAAAGTGTGATACAAATTTTGGGTGAAACTACAGATGTTAAAAGTGTGCATATTCATATTTTTTGTTAAGCAGACAGTTCGGTTATCAATTATGTCTTTCTCTGTAAAAATAATTTCTTGAAAACTAAGTGGTTTCCCCCTACTTCTAATTAAAATGTCAATCTGTGTGTTTAATATTCTGGGACAGAAGGGACCATGGAGTCTTTTTATAGAAACCCTAGCAACTGTGAAAGATTTCTGCTGGAATGAGTCACTTTGTGGTGTGCAGGAAGGTGTGACACCTTGCCTGAGGTCTGTGTGCCAGACTCCATCTTCCTTCAGGGAATCCTCTGATCGTACACACCACCACCTTCCAAACATTCGAACAGTGACTAGGACGTCATGTGTTTCCCTGAAACTGGGAACAGATAATAAATAGACTCAACATTTCTCACATTTGGGGAGGTTCAGTTCAGTTCAGTTCAGTCACTCAGTCATGTCCGACTCTTTGCGATGCCATAATCGCAGCACGCCAGGCCTCCCTGTCCATCACCAATTCGCAGAGTTCACTCAGACTCATGTCCATCGAGTCAGTAATGCCATCCAGCCATCTCATCCTCTGTCGTCCCCTTCTCCTCCTGCCCCCAGTCCCTCCCAGCATCAAAGTCTTTTCCAATGAGTCAACTCTTCGCATGAGCTAACCAAAGTACTGGAGTTGCAGCTTTAGCATCATTCCTTCCAAAGAAATCCCAGGGCTGATCTCCTTCAGAATGGATTGGTTGGGTCTCATTGCTGTCCAAGGGACTCTCAAGAGTCTTCTCCAACACCACAGTTCAAAAGCATCAATTCTTCGGCGCTCAGCTTTCTTCACAGTCCAACTCTCACATCCATACATGACCACTGGAAAAACCATAGCCTTGACTAGACAGACCTTTGCTGCAAAAGTAATGTTTCTGCTTTTCAATATGCCATCTAGGTTGGTCATAACTTTCCTTCCAAAGAGTAAGCGTCTTTTAATTTTATGGCTGCAGTCACCATCCACAGTGATTTTGGAGCCCCAAAAAATAAAGTCTGCCACTATTTCCACTGTTTCCCCATCTATTTCCCATGAAGTGATAGGACCAGATGCCATGATCTTCGTTTTCTGAATGTTGAGCTTTAAGCCAACTTTGGGGAGGTTACTGGGGGAATTTTTCTGAGGGAGGTGATTTCTTCTGACAGTTAATCTGTGCTTTCATATTGCAGCATTCTGATAGAGTCAACTTTTTCCCTACAAATGCATGCCCAGTAGATGATCAGTGTAATGCTTCTTTGGACTTACAGTGCATATCCCCCAAGCTCCAAACTCTGCTTTTGGGACCAAAACCATGTCTTGTTTTTGTCTGCTTGACCCTGTTCTTGTCACCTTGTCAGTGTTTAATAAATGTTTGACCAGGACTGAATTCTAGCCTGGATGATTGCAAAACCTTCATATTGATCTCACTGATTCTTGGTTTTGCTGTTCTTAATCCACCTTCCAAAACTCAAATGTATTCATGGATCTCACTTCACATCTTCAGTGTAACTCTAATGCATTGCATTTAAGGTTCTTAATCGACGTTTCCAGCCTCATTGTCAGACACCCTGTTTCCCTTCCCAAGTCTCCATTATCACACTTAACATAATAGGTTTTAGTCATTTGTTGGCAATTTTGTCTACACCAGTAGACTGTGAACTTCTTGAGGGTAAGAGGTGTCTTATTTTATTTTTATACATCCAGTGCTTATCAGAACTGTGTGTAGTAAACGTTCTGTAGCAATCTGATGATTAGAATCTGTTTGAAATTTATCCAAAGTACTTAAAATGACTGCTGTTTTAAGCAGAGGAATTGAAGAAGAATAAAAAACTGAGTAGATATTGTGTGCTTGTGAAAGTTATGCATACTAATTGGAAAATGTAGAATATCATCATGAAGTGTCAACTTGGTCAGAGATAATCACAGTTAGCATTTTAGCATAGTTTTTCAGTCTTTTTTAAGTGAAGGGTTAGTTTTTAGATAATGATTAAACTTTTGAAAGAATACTTCAGATCTGTCCTGTATAACTTTGAACTCATAACTGAGTGAACTACTGCTCAGACCTTGAAATCTGTATTCCATTATCTATGTGGCTATTACCCAGTTTTCTACAGGTTGTCATCTTTCAGAATTAAGGCTTAAGTCCAGTCTCATATATTTGACATGACAGTGGAAGGAAGACTAGAGCCTATCTTGGAAAAAATGTATTTATTTGTTTGTTTGTTTGTTTTGTTTCAGCTCTTCTGATTTCTTTTTTCTTTTTTAAATTAATTTTTATTTTTTAGTTTGTTTTGCTTTACCATACTGTATTCATTTTGCTATACATTGACATGAATTAGGAAAAACTGTATTTAAATTTCAATTCTGACATTTAGTAGCTGTGTATGGTAGATTTGTTGCACATTTATGAAAACATAAATAATACCTACCATGCAGAGTTTGTGATTATTTCACTGAATTTTATATTTATGAACGACTGATATACTTCCTTTCATACAGTTGGAAATCATAAATATCGGTTGAGTTAAGTATAAAGGTATGCCTGATTGGACTATAAAAGTGTCTATTCTGATTTCCTTAGAAGCAATCCAAATTATGATGTGAGCAAGGGGAAGCTTTTGAGGAATGTAGTGATAACTGCTTGGGCTGCCCGTGCATCCCTAGTGCTTGCCAGAGAGTCTGCAGGTGCTCGGTACTGGTATTGCAGCTATGTGCTCTGAAGGCCTTTTGTATTATCTTCTATACCCTTTCTCAGCTCTGCCCAGTGCTGCCCCCTCACACCCAGCTGCCAGCTCTTCACGGATACACCACCCATATTTAGACTCATGGCAAGAAGCTCAGATGGCCTGGAAAGTACAGGCCAGAGCGTATGAAGGAAGGAAAAGAATTACAGCTGCTAGGTTGCATGTAAGGTTCCGAAGGGGCCTTCTTTAGAACATCCTTTGTTTTCCTTTAAAATGTACATGGGACCCAACTTGTAGGATATTAAGAGGAAATATTATAATAATGAGGATGCTGATTGTAGCTAACATTTGTTGAGCAGTCATTGTGCCAAGTACTGTTTCAAATGCTTTTGGAGATCTTATTTTGTCTCACAGCATCCCTGGGATAGATACTCATATTATCCCCTTTTTATTTAAAAGGAGGAAACTGGTGCAAAGAGCAACTGGCACGAGGTCACACAGTAACTGAAAGAGAACTTTTAGTGCAATTACTATTAGAAAGATGTCTCATAGTAACTAAATTCCCTTGGATGAGGTCTGAAACAGACTTTCCTGAAACATAAATTTGTTCTAAAGCTTGTGTTACTATAGAAAGGCAACATAGTATGAGAAAAGAGATCAGGCCAGTTCAGTTCAGTCAGTCGTGTCCACTGCAACCCCATGAACAGCAGCATGCCAGGCCTCCCTGTCCATCACCAACTCACAGAGTCCACCCAAACCCATGTCCGTCAAGTCGGTGATGCCATCCAGCCATCTCATCCTCTGTCGTCCCCTTCTCCTCCTGTCCCCAGTCTTTCCCAGCATCAGGTCTTTTCCAATGAGTCAGTTCTTCACATCAGGTGGCCAAAGTATTGCAGTTTCAGCTTCAACATCAGTCCTTCCAATGAACACCCAGGACTGATCTCCTTTAGGATGGACTGGTTGGATCTCCTTGCAGTCCAAGGGACTCTCAAGAGTCTTCTCCAACACCACAGTTCAAAAGCATCAATTCTTTGGCGCTCAGCTTTCTTTATAGTCCAACTCTCACATCCATACACGACCACTGGAAAAACCATAGCCTCTACACTTCTTATTATACTGACATAGATATTTCATTCATGCAGAAGAATAGCTCCAGCCTCCACAACACATATGCATATACAACCCATCTTGAAACACTGAAGATGATATTGACCAGACTGATAATAAAAATCATATTAATACTTTCCTGATGCTCATCACCATTTGATACCTGAAAACTCTTTCCTCTCCAGTCGGAAAGATGAGCTGAAGGAAAAGTCTTTCCCTAAAGGACTTTCTACCAGGATTCAAAGAGTTCATTAAAAGGGAAGAGAGCAGAGGTAAAGAGAATCAGTTAATATAATGCCAAAAACTATAAAACTGATTCCGTGAAAAATAATATAGAAAAATAAAAATCATACTTTCTTCTATACATAAATTCATGTGCATTTAAGAAGAGGTGAAGGTGAAGTTGCTCTCGTGTCCGACTCTTTGCGACCCTGCGGACTGCAGCCTTCCAGGCTCCTCTGTCCATGGGATTCTCCAGGCAAGAATACTGGAGTGGGTTGCCATTTCCTTCTCCAGGGGATCTTCCCGACCCAGGGATCGAACCCAGGTCTCCCGCATTGGAGGCAGACACTTTAACCTCTGAGCCACCAGTGTACCTAAACTGTCCTTCCAGCCATTGAATCTTTAAATACCTCTATTAACTGTTCATGGGGAACTTTGCCACAAACTGGGGTTCAGTTTTGCTGTGATTTATTTAATAAACTTATGAGACCTAATGGATTGTCATTTCACTGACTGCCTTGAAGAATTGCCATCTCTTGCGAAACAAGTGTGTTGTGTTGACTTCATTGGCCCAAAGGGCAGCTTTTTCCAGAAGTGGTGATGGATTTGACTGATCAGTCTTCTGCCTTTCTGTACATCTCAGCCAATGGTCTTTGTGACCAGTGTCATTTATTTGTAAAATAGCCAACTGGAATCGGGTGCTATCTTCAGGAACCAAGTAAAGTTTCTTTAAACCCTTATTAAACAGGACTTAAACCATTGCTTCATCAAGGGTGCAGAGGGAGATTTAAGGGGGTTCAACAATAAATGATAGAATATTTTAAGTATTAATAATATAATCTAATATGGGATAGTTTGGGGCTTTCTTTATGTGTAATATATTTAAATTAATACATTGAGTAAAAATATGTAGAAGGAAAACCTGGATTAAGAGTTAGAAATCTGGGCTTTGATGCAGAATTTGCTGCTTTGTCACAGTGTGAACTTAAGGGGAAAAAATCATTTAACCTCTCTGAGCCTCAATCTCATAAAAATGTTGCAGGTTAATTACCTTACTGATATTATTGGAAGGTTGAGTGAGGCATTATATGTGAAAGCACTCTGTAAGCTTTGATACACTCTGAAGATAGAGATGAATGATGTTGATGAAGATATATCACAAGAGGCAATTGTGAGTCTTTGGAATTGGACAAGCTGGGTTCCAAAATAGCTGTGAATTAAAACCTGTGTGACCTTTAACAAGTCATGTGACCTTCTTGTTATCATCACAACTGCTGCTACTACTGCAGCAGTCTGGAGGTAGAACTTTAAAATGATTACAGGCTAATTAACATTAGAGTTTGAATCAAGATATATCCTTGATTCTATAATAATCCCTTTGAGGACAGGGACTGTCCCGTATAGCTTCGAATCACCTCATCTTCTGGGACAGTGCTGTGCTGTGATGGCATTTGCTGTTGGATGGGTTGTGACTGTTGGTCAGCTCCGTGTTGATTGCTGTATGAGGCAGAAATGAAAAAGAACCCCTGGCCTTATCCTTCAGGATGTTTCAGTGTGGTTGGGGGGCTCCACATTCATATTTTACCAGAGCTAATTGGAAAGTCCTTTCTGTTTCCATATTGTACTCTGGGAAGAATTGGAAACATTTGAATCTGCAATTTGTATTCATTGACTGAGGAGCTGAGCAGAATAAAGCTTTTGAACGTGGTTATTTTTAAAAGAAAGGAAATGCATGCTCCATCTCCTGGTTTCCCTAACACTGTCCTTATTTCGTGTTTTTTTTTTCCTAAAGTGAAAGATGAACCCTCCCCCAAGTAATTACTGAGGCCCTGCCTTTAACAATTTTTTTTATTCAAAGTTTTATTCAAAACTTCAATTTGTTTTTTAAGAGAAGGACTTCAGAATTGTAATTGTGATTATTTAACACTGTGTTTCTGTTATGTAACAAGCTGCTATTCACCAGTAATAGCCAATTAGAAAAGAAAATAATCTTGTACCACAAATCGTAATTACCATTATAAAGCAATTAATAGCAGGAACTGTTGCTGAACAGTAACATAACATCAATCAAGCTATCTTTGCTAAACCACCGTACAACTAATTTTCACAAATGGAGGAGGGAAAAGGAAAGTGAAAAAGAGTCTTGAAAGCTTATTGGAATTGCTTACATACTAGTTGATGGATGACTTTTGAAAGCTTTGTAAATATGCATCCTCATGAAGGAAAGTAATGCTGTAATCTACTGGGACTTTGAGTTATTTTTCCAGCATCAGTGATCATAGACTATATTGTTTGGTGGCGAGTTCACAAGGAGTCAAAAGATCTGGATTTTAATCCCTCATCTGCTTCTGACTGGCTCTGTGGTTTTAGAGAAGTTATTTGCACTCATATTTAAGATTTCCTGGTATGTAAGTGGGAGAATTCTTTACGTTAGCATTCTTTGAACTGATCATCCGTACATCCACAAAAGAAAAACAAGGTAGACTTAACTTCTAGGGGAGCCTAATTATACATTAATTCTAGAGTCTGTGTAGAAAGAATATATATCAGGATTTTCCCTTAGGAATTAGATACACATTAGTTGACATGTTAATGTTACTAATAAAATATATCAAGTTAGAAAATTGGTGCAGAGCCACAGGCAAGATAATTTCTGGAGTCTCTTAATCCAAGAGACTACGGATAGATCATTATGACATGTCTCATTTTACCCCATCCCTTCTCCTTTCCATATTTTAATAAATGATGCAAATCTGAAAGGGCTTTGATAGAACTGAGAATTAGTTCATTCAAAAAATTGTATTAAGCATCTACTGTGTGCAAGCTTCTGTATTTTAGACGCTGTAGAATACAAAGATAGAAGATAAGCCTTGCAGTCCAGGGTTTTATGGCCTAATAGGGAAGATAATGAGGCATAAATACCTGTATTACAAAGTAGAAAGTGTTAAGGGCCATCAGAGTGATCAGGATAGAGTTGAGCAAGAAAGAGATTGTACCCAGCAGGTGGTGCTGGGCCTTAAAGTTGAGTAGGATTTGAACATGCAGAAATAAGGCATCCTCAGTTCAGTTCAGTTCAGTCGCTCAGTCGTGTCCGACTCTTTGCGACCCCATGAATCACAGCACGCCAGGCCTCCCTGTCCATCACCAACTCCCGGAGTTCACTCAGACTCACGCCCATTGAGTCCGTGATGCCATCCAGCCATCTCATCCTCGGTCGTCCCCTTCTCCTCCTGCCCCCAATCCCTCCCAGCATCAGGGTCTTTTCCAATGAGTTAACTCTTCGCATGAGGTGGCCAAAGTACTGGAGCTTCAGTTTTAGCACCATTCCTTCCAAAGAAATCCCAGGGTTGATCTCCTTCAGAATGGACTGGTTGGATCTCCTTGCAGTCCAAGGGACTCTCAAGAGTCTTCTCCAACACCACAGTTCAAAAGCATCAATTCTTCTGTGCTCAGCCTTCTTCACAGTCCAACTCTCACATCCATACACGACCACAGGAAAAACCATAGCCTTGACTAGACGGACCTTAGTCGGCAAAGTAATGTCTCTGCTTTTGAATATACTATCTAGGTTGGTCATAACTTTTCTTCCAAGGAGTAAGCGTCATTAATTTCATGGCTGCAGTCACCATCTGCAGTGATTTTGAGGCTTAGGCAAAGGGAGGAAACAGTGGAAAACTAGAGGCATCTATCTGCATCAGGTAACAACTCATTTCATTTTGCCCTGAGAAAATGTTAGGTACATGGACAATGAAAAGAGTTTTGAACAGTTTGATGATATGGTTTCAGATGTTAGATCCTTACTCAGCAGACTTGAGGAAAGGAAATGATAAGATCAAACTTTAATCAGATAACAACATACTAAAGAGGGAAAGTTGAGTCAGGAGGCATTGGTATGTGCCAGAGAAAGAGATACTGAAGACTCAAGGGTGTGTGTTCAGTCGTGTCTGGCTCTTTGCAACCCCATGGACTGTAACCTGCCAGGTTCCTCTGTCCATGGAATTTTCCAGACAAGAATACTGGAATGGGTTACCATTACTAGACTTTAATTATATGCTCTCTTTAATAAAGTCAGGTGATCCATCAGTCCTGTAAGGAAATTCCTGAGATTTGAAAGACATTCCAGGACAAAGCAGGCTGTGTATGGAGATTCTTTCTTTGATAGGTTGGGGTTTGCTTGGGCTCTATCATAAGGAAGTTCCAGAGAGGGTAGGCAGAGAACTCCATAATGATGACAAAACAGGCATCAGAGTACAGACAGGTAGAAAGTCTGGTATCTGGTAGTGTTAAAGAAAACCAGAGCTGGACAGTAAAGTAGTAAAAAACAGATTTTATTCAGCAGCTATTGGAATGGAAGGAAAGAGACCACAGTATGGAATTGGACTCAATCCTTAGTTTAAAGGAAGGTAGGGATTTTTAGACAAGGAACAGGTTGGGTAGGTTAGGTGATAGAAAATTCCTAATAGGAAACATTAGGGGCATTCTGGTGTAATGGAGCAAAGGGTCCGTGCGCCTGTGGTGCAGAAAGCCAAACTCTTTAACAGCAGGAGTTTGCAGCAAAGTCAGGATTTGTCGATGGGCTCCAAACAAGAGAAACAAGCCTAAGATCCACTCCAACCTGGTCTTGGAGTAGGGGTTTTTTAAAGGGGAAGAAGAAAGAAGCTGGTTGTGACATTTCTGTGACATTTATTAATTATAGTTTTGGGAGTTAGGATGTCTCTGGTTCACAGTTCTCTGGCCAGGTGATTCATGGCTTAGGGGGTCTATTAGCTCATCTTGCCCTGGAGAAAGAACCTGAGTTTGTATGTTAATGATAATATCAACAACAGCAATTTTGGTCACCTGACTCTGGTTGTTTAGTGTTCAGTTAGCGCAGGATTGAGGTCAGAGGGGACACCAAAGGGAATCAATTTTCAGATAGAGAGGTTAATCATAAACTCAGCAGGGCAACTGCATTTTAGGAGGACGCAGTTTCACCAGTTATACAGACTCAACAAGACTCTTACCACGGGCCTGCCAGGGTAGTAACGTATCACCTGGAGGATAGTAAAGACAGAGGAACCCCATCAGAGATGGAGAATGGAGGATTCTCTCCAGACTGACTTACCATGATTCTTGCTAAAATGAGTCTATGCAGGTCTAGCGTGGCCTGATCAAGAAAAAGATTCAGAGGAACCTGACTATAAAGTTTAGTCAACAAGAGAGTCTTTGTCAGTAACAGGAACACACCCACAAGAAAACTGGACTTGAGAGACAGGATTCAAGTCAGTTAAAAAGCCTTTGAGAAACAGGTTTAGAGGGACACATACTCTGGGTGAGGCATCAAATCAGACAGTTTACAGAATCAGAACAGCAGGTTGAAGGCTCAGTTACTAAAAAAGATATACAAGTTGAGGCTTCGTTCTAAGAAATTAGTCACATGCCCAGTGACTAGCATTCCAGCCCCAGACGGAGATGAAGCCAAGAAGACTGAGTCGGTTTAGAGCCGCTGGCTCAAGGTGGTCCCTGCTGGAGCAGAGCCACACTGTTGGTGTAGGGCCCCTGCCATGCTGACTGGCAGTGCCGGCAGGGCCCTAGCTCCAGGCAGCTCATTACAGTGGCCCATCTGGCCACTGAACTCCTAACCCTGCACTCATTAATCCTGAATAATCAGCAGTTGTAATATAATTCTCAAGTATAAGGTGATAATAGCCTTTCTTTTTCATGACCTCTAGACTACATGGGTATTTGATGCCACAGAGAAAGATTCCTGTTTTGGATCTCTTTCCTTTTGAAACATCTTAGAGTTTTTTGACAGAACAAATGAAAATTCAATGTAAGTTATTTCCCACTTGTTCATAAGGTGGTTTTAAGTATCAGTTGTTATTGTTGTTTCCATAAATAGAGTGCAGTTTGGTTTTACTTTCATTTAATGAAACTCAGAGTACATCCAACCATATAGATTTACATGTTCTTAGAGTCTAAATGAATTTAAAAATGAATTAAACCTGTAAGTAATGGACAGAAAAGAACTTCATTTCTTTGACATCATACTTTTGAGATACATTCATAGAAAATTGTGTTCTTGTTTTGGTTCATCTCTGATGGAAGTAGGTAGGGCTGATGTGAATTTAGTATGCTATCTATGTTTTTAGGGACAGTATTTCAGGACTCCATTGATTTCTATGGTGGAAAAAGTATTTTAACCAAAGAGACTTTCATGTGCAAATACTGAGTTAAATAGAACATCAAAGCATTCTTACTTCAGGACTTTTTAGCATACAAATTTTTGTGGCTGTTAAAGAGATAAATGTTACATTACAGTTTCCCAAATATTTAACTGCACTATCTTTTTCTCAAATAGCACCTATTAACATTTAATGAGACCCTAGTGTTCCGTGGAATTTGATTTGGCAAATGCTAATCAGGGTCATCTCCTCCATAAACTGATCATATTTATTAAGAGCTTAGACACCCTCAGTGGTTCCATCTGTAAACATCTTCAAGAAGAGATTGTTCACCCTGTTTCTATAATAACAGCTATAACCATTGTTGTTCATTTTATAGCTTTCTTGTTTTACTTCAGGCCCTTAGTGGAGAAGAAATAAGTGTAGAGTGTTAAGCACAGGGTAAAAACAGTAAATACAGCTATTTGTTCTATCTCAGAGAGATGTGACATCCTGTAAGGAGCATTCC
>SJXQ01001931.1:143493-392049 GCA_006408695.1 Aepyceros melampus
ACAGCTCCCCGCCCCACCCCACCCCCCATATTCAGAAAGCCAAAATTCTTTTGAAAACGTTCCAGGAAGCATTGAAATCAATATTTGTATAAACAAAACCTACCCACTTTAGCACAATATGAGAACTCTTCAAATTTTCTTTTGTTTATTTTAGTGTCCTGCACTTAGTATATTTGAATTAAGATTTGAATATTGAGTGATATAAAAGGAAATTGTTCTTAAGTAACCAATCTCTGATCTACTGTTCCAGAGCACTCAAGCCTATGCTTCTTATTAAACCAGGTAACCATAGCTATTTAATGCATTATTTAAGGTTATAAAATTTTAATTTACATTGTCCTATCAAGTTTCATCGACTTCAAGAATGTAGGTTACTTGCAGTTTTTTTCATTGCCTGTGTTTGGCATCATTGTCAGAAATGTCAGAGTTTCTGAATTACTGTTTATAAAATGAAATGATGAATCCAGACATCTCTTTGATGTGAAAATCCACAACTAGTGTGATGCAGAGGAATTTTTTATTGAAATTTTTTTTTAACAGCTTAGAAATGATTCATGGGGCCATTGTTATTCACTTCTAGTTAGCAGTGTTCAGAGCCAACTGGCAAGTCTCCATTTCCTCAGGATTCTCACTATTAAATTAAATGTGGTTTCAAAGTAAACTGATTTAGGCAAGCAGTGTGTAGTGAAACAATTGGATTGCTCTTTTGTCACCTTTTCTAAAAGTTACATGTTTGCTGGCCTTTTTGATAGTATATTAATCAGATTCTGAATTCACCTTATTTATAGATATCAAAAATTATTAGAATGTTATCAATATTCGCTGATCCTTGGACCCTCCTGTGAAATGCACACATACTTGGGGAAACTCAAACACATTTTCATATACTTATGGGCAACATTTTTTATGTTATATCCTCCATAAGTTATACTTCATAAATATTATAATCCTCATTATAAATATATACCTCCTCTGTTTCTCTTTCTTGGCTATTCATACTCATTTTTCAAATCTTAGCTTAAGTGTCACTTTTTATGTGAAGCTTATCTTGAACCATAGTGTGAATTAGCTACACACTTTGTAGCTTTAACCATATTACACTTTATAATTGTCTAGGAGAATCCCATTACCTGCTTGTAGAGAGAAAAATTTTAATACTAATAGTTCCATTGATATATATAATGTTCATTTTCAAAGGCTGCCTGTAACAGATCACACAAACAGGGTGGTTTAAAGCAGCAGAAGTTGATTCTGCCTCAGTTCTGAAGGCCAGAAGGCAGAAATCAAAATGTCAGCAGTGTCACAGTCCCTCTTCTCTAGAGGAGAAGCCCTTCCTTGCCTCTCTCAGCTTCTGATGGCATGCGGCATTCCTCGACTTGTGGCAGCATAGCTGTAGTGCCTGCCTCCATCTTTAGCCTGTCTGAGAGGTCAGGTAGGCTTCGTGAGGAAGTGAGACCTAGGCAGTGGTCTTGGCCGGGTGGGGTGGGTCTTCTTAATAGTGGAAGCCGCATGAGAAAAGGCATGGAGAACCCATACACCTGCATATTATCAAAGCCTGAGATAACACTGTGGAGGAGGAGACCAGGCTAGAAAGGGCCCAACGGCTATATTAAAAAGGAATTTGTGGGCCATGCAAAAGAACTTGGGCTAGCTCCTACATGATGAGGAGTGCTATAAGGGTGACAAATATGAATCAGATTTTCTGGGAGGAATAGCCTTGGGACAGTTTTAATGTAAAGATGAATACAGACTTCAGAGGCGCTTGTGAGACTAGAACATTCCTCATGTGGTCCATACTGGGTGCCAAGCTAACTGTGCTTGTGCATGCTCAGTTGTGTCCTACTCCTTGTGACTCCAGGGACTGTAGCCCTCCAGGCTCCTCTGTCCTTAGGATTTCTCAGGCAAGAATATTGGAGTGGGTTGCCATTTCCTTCTCCAGGAGAACTTCCCTCTCCAAGGATTGACCTTCCATCTCCTACATGGGCAGGCGGATTCTTTACCCCTGAGCCACCAAATAAGTCTCTCCCATCAAAATTGCTGGGAGAAATATCAATAACCTCATATATGCAGGTGATACCACCCTATGGCAGAAAGTGAAAAAGGAACTAAAAAGCTTCTTGATGAAAGTGAAAGAGGAGAGTGGAAAAGTTGGCTTAAAGCTCAACATTCAGAAAACAAAGATCATGGCATCTGGTCCCATCACTTCATGGGAAATAGGTGGGGAAACAGTGGAAACAGTGTCATACTTTATTGGGGGGCTCCAAAATCACTGCAGATGGTAATTGCAGCCATGAAATTAAAAGACGCTTACTCCTTGGAAGGAAAGTTATGACCAACCTAGATAGCATATTAAAAAGCAGAGATATTACTTTGCCAACAAAGGTCCATCTAGTCAAGGCTATGGTTTTTCCAGTAGTCATGTATGGATGTGAGAGTTAGACTGTGAAGAAAGCTGAGCACCAAAGAATTGATGCTTTTGAACTATGGTGCTGGAGAAGACTCTTGAGAGTCCCTTGGACTGCAAGGAGATCCAACCAGTCCATCCTAAAGCAGACTAGTCCTGGGTGTTCATTTGAAGGACTGATGCTAAGGCTGAAACTCCAATACTTTGGCCACCTCATGTGAAGAGTTGACTCATTGGAAAAAACCCTGATGCTGGGATGGATTGGGGGCAGGAGGAGAAGGGGACGACAGAGGATGAGATGTCTGGATGGCATCACCGACTAGATGGACGTGGGTTTGGGTGGACTCCAGGAGTTGGTGATGGACAGGGAGGCCTGGTGTGCTGTGATTC
The DNA here is from genome assembly GCA_006408695.1 of Aepyceros melampus. NCBI lineage: Eukaryota > Metazoa > Chordata > Mammalia > Artiodactyla > Bovidae > Aepyceros > Aepyceros melampus. The sequence goes on from SJXQ01001931.1 coordinate 146,288, forward strand.
ATGGGGTCGCAAAGAGTCGGACATGACTGAGCGACTGAACTGAACTGAAACCATCATATAACCTTCCAGTCACAAACCAGCTATAATTTCTCTCTGCCTATAGGAAAAATCCCAAAATGAAAGAATATTTTTATTTGGGACTCCTCATTGCCTGACCCCACTAATTTAATCTGCTGCTTCTCAACCATGGGGATAGCTGTGAGTTTTCTTTTGCTCCCTTGTTTGTAACCACACAGGTGTGAGTCCCACATTAGATGATTAAGGGGCAGAGATAGAGTAAAGCCTGCTCATGAAGCACTCACTAGACTCTGTCATATGGAAATCTGCACTTTTAAATTTTATTTTCTAGATGAAAGTATATTTTTGAAGTTGTGTTTTTATTATTTCTATGAAATTTTTGTTTTCTCAGAAAAGTTAATATATTTTCCATAATTAAAAATGACCATATACCCCTGAAATTTTTGCTTTGATCCATGTCAAGTTTTGAGGGATGGATTGGGGGCAGGAGGAGAAGGGGACGACAGAGGATGAGATGTCTGGATGGCATCACCGACTAGATGGACGTGGGTTTGGGTGGACTCCAGGAGTTGGTGATGGACAGGGAGGCCTGGTGTGCTGTGATTCATGGGGTCGCAAAGAGTCGGACATGACTGAGCGACTGAACTGAACTGAAACCATCATATAACCTTCCAGTCACAAACCAGCTATATTTCTCTCTGCCTATAGGAAAAATCCCAAAATGAAAGAATATTTTTATTTGGGACTCCTCATTGCCTGACCCCACTAATTTAATCTGCTGCTTCTCAACCATGGGGATAGCTGTGAGTTTTCTTTTGCTCCCTTGTTTGTAACCACACAGGTGTGAGTCCCACATTAGATGATTAAGGGGCAGAGATAGAGTAAAGCCTGCTCATGAAGCACTCACTAGACTCTGTCATATGGAAATCTGCACTTTTAAATTTTATTTTCTAGATGAAAGTATATTTTTGAAGTTGTGTTTTTATTATTTCTATGAAATTTTTGTTTTCTCAGAAAAGTTAATATATTTTCCATAATTAAAAATGACCATATACCCCTGAAATTTTTGCTTTGATCCATGTCAAGTTTTGCCAGGTACTCCTAATTAAGCTCCAGAGTTTTATACAGATTGTCTAAGAATTTTAAACCAAGACTTCACATCATTTGGGAGAGAAAATGATTATATATCTTTAAAATTGTGCCTGTGTGAGTATATGTAAAAAATAAATGTTGATGTGTTAGTTGGAATGAAGTTTAGTCAGATTAACCCGAATGGGGAAATGCTGCTTTGTTGCTGTAAATTTTCTCTTTTTGAAAACTTACATACATATCTAATGCAAATCCATAACTCTGATTTAGCACAGCTGATAAGTCCAAAGTCATCCTTTCAGAGGTATTTAGTCTTCTACTGTAATACTTCTGTTTAGTGATAAGCCGCATTTTGTGTGTGTGTGTGTGAGAGTAGTCCATTTACTTCTGAAGTGTCTAATGAATGCCATCTGATCCTAAAGATAGACTGCAATTTTTCAGATTGCTTTTTTGTGCTTCCATCTCCACATTCCCCTGTTTTTCCATTTTGATAATTTATTGTTGTAAGAGATTACGTCATTGCCCATAAATGTCCTTTACTGTTTTTCTTTAACATGATTGACATCTTTTTTCATTTCTGAAGTAAGGAAACATCAACATGGTACTGTTTTATATCATGTATTGGATCAAGTCACCTGTGAGACTTTACTAATTAAAAGAATCTTTTGGTTGATCAGTGTATGGCTTATCTTATGTATTCCTTCTTAATATCAGTTGCATTTGCTTGAAATCAGTAATTTGTGGGAGAGGAGTCTAGTTTACTATTTCAGAAAAACAGACAAGATAGTAGTTTCCACTTCATTAGGAGAGAAGATTGGTATCAATTTAAAATATTCTGCTATTTTCTCTAGTTCTCTTAGTGAAAATGGAGTAGTATCTAAGGACTGACACCCCCTTCACCTAAAAAAGGGTTTTTTTCCCCTTAAACTACAGTGTTTTCAAAGCCTTTGTCCCATAAATGTAGTATATTAAAGACTAAACAGATTATTTTAGAAGTGAATAATGAGATCTGGGGAATCAAGATAGAGATTTCAAGTCAATATAATTGGAATTAAAGTCTCAGGGGAAGACAACATGAACTGAAGGAGAAAGGAACTAGACAATAGAAGAAACTTTGTGAAATCAAATAAAATGTGTTTCTTTGGAGAATTAGAACAAAGCATCCTGTCTGGAATAGTTTGTCGATTAACACTTAAATTCATGCAGGATGATGTTCTAAATTTTCAAGTGTCCCTCTGCAGTACCTACTTTAAGTTGGTTTGCCTTCTTTGAATTAATTTGAAAGCCAGATTACAAATAAAGTACTGAGAATTGAGCCCACTTCTCTGAAGTTACTGTAAGTGTAGACGTAAGTGTGCACAAATGATCCAGAGCTAGTTGATGATAGTCTAGGCCTTGTAAGGGATGGGTAAGAGCTGAAACTGCTTACTGTCTGGCATATCCTCTCCTAAAGATCCCCTTGAGTCCTGAATCTGAGTAGTAATTTAATAGCAGTTTTGTTGTTAGAGAGGTTGTGTATCATATGCTTTATGCAGTGTCCAAAGCAAGAGTCTAGTGATGCATTTCTTTGCCCATCAACCTCACAACACTGAATTTTTGTCTGTAGCCATTGGAGTACCATGTAATCTTGAGAGTGATGGCAGGTGTTCCAAAACCTAAGGTTACTTTTCCCTTCCATTATTGCTGCATATTTTGAGAAATTTTGTCATCTTCTTACCAGTCTAACCTTAACTCATAGTCTCTTTGCCTAGAATCTCTTTTCCCTGACATTCTACTTTATGTTGTCTAGTCGCTAAGTTGTGTCTGACTCTTTTGTGACCCTATGGACTATAGCCCACCAAGCTCCTCTGTCCATGGGATTTTCTAGACAAAAATACTGGAGTAGGTTGAAATTTCCTCCTCCAGGGGATCTTCCCAACCCAGGAATCAAACCCAAGTCTCCTACCTTGCAGGCGGATTCTTTACTGCTGAGCCACCTAGGAATCCCTTTCTACTTTATAACCCCTACTTATTCCTCAAGACCAGTTTAGATAGCACCTTCACCTTTTCAATGAAATGTTCCTATTGACTGCTTGCCACCAGACAAAAGGTAACCCAGCATTTTCTCTTCTTAGTGTTTCATTTCCATCGTCAGTTTCTGGTTTTAGTTCCCATTTTGGGATTGTGACTTCAATACAGTCTGCTCCTGTATTTTATATTCAGATGCTCAGTCAGTGATATCAGCATTGCACCTGACATAACACTGGCCACTTGGATGGGATTGGACATGTGTCTCCTGTAAATTCTGAGGTCTGAAGCTGAGGCAGCGTTGGATTCATCTTCTTTCTCCTGCCTTTTAGCTATTAGAAGCTACTGTCCTTGCAGAGTCAGGGCACTGAGTGTCCTCCGCAGTCCTCCCCATATTGTTAGCAGGTCATATTTTCTGGAACATCATTCTATGCTTGATTTCATTGTATCACTTTAGCTACATTTAGAAGATAAGCAAGTTACTGAACAAAAATTGCAAGTCATATAACTAGCTTTTAGCAAGCAGTGCTGTCATTGGAACCCCTAAATCTGTTTACTCTTAGTGTATTACATTATACTAAAACATATATTCTCTCATGTTATTGTTTTAAATATCTCTGTTTGAATGGATAGCATTTTTAGGTTATTTCTGTGTATGGTAAAAGAAGTGGCCCAGCTTGTTCCTTTTGCATGTGGACATCCAGCTGTTCCAGCACCATTTGTTGAAAAGACTATTGTTTCCCCAACTGAATTATCTTGGCATCCTTATCAAAAATGAGTTGATTATAAATTCTGAGGATAAATTCATGAACTCTCAGTTCTCTTCCATTGACCTGTATTGACCTTTTTTTATGCCAGTACCACCCTGTCTTAATTACTGTAGGCTTTTAGAAAGTTTTGAAATCAGTCAGTTGTGAGACACTCAACTTTGTTTTTCTGTTTCAAATTTTTTTTTTTAACTTACCTGCTGATTTTTTAGCATTTGAGATCAAAAGGAAGACAGATACCAGTAGTAGTAACCCTTTGTTTTACCATAAAATAATCTCTTGCAATCTCTTCTTAATGGGCTATTTTCAGGTGCTGTTCTTTAATTACACTAGACCCAGGTAGTAATTTGGGGCAGATGGTGTCTGAGCCTTTCTGGGCTTTAGTTTCTTCTGGTTAGATATTGAGTCCGTTAGACAGTCTTCCATGCCCCTGCTAGTCTTTCAAAATGTAGGGTCAATAATTTCTTATTTCCTTTTGTAGTGAATAGGTAAATAAAATATAGATAAGAAAGAGGATTTCCTGGGAGTCAGTATTAATGGAGCACCCAGGTTATACGATTGAAGTAAGTAAATATCAGAATGAAAAGCTTAAGTGGTTGTGAGTGCTTTGGTAAATAGCTTAAGTTTTATTGATCTTTAAAATTCTACATATCTTTTCACTAACAATCACTCACTTCCCATGTTTAAAATTAAGCACTGTCTAATAGTTTAAACTAGAACCCAAATGACACTTTCAGAAACATTTACACTATAAAAGGAGGTCTGTCTGTGCAAATAAGATATAGTTCCTATGACAGTGAATGCGTTATTAAACCTGATTAAAACATATATTTGTATTTCTTTGTCACCCATATTTCTCATAACTGGCATTCTTCTAGGCTCAGTGTAACCTATTGAGGTTTGAAGTAGTTTTTTTGTTGTAAATTTAGATCATGATATACCTCTCTTCACCAGGTCGGTATATCCTGGTACAGGTGACTTTGACTTCTTTAGAATTAAAACAGAAAACTTATTAGATATGGATTTTTATATAGAGAGAGGTACACAGAATAAAAAAAGGATAGATATATTTTTTTAACCAGATGGTTTTTAAAAATAAATGTTAAATATTCTGTAATATATCTTTCTGATAAGATACCTGACAGTGTCTATGTTTATGAAGTCAGTTAGATACCTAATTGTATTAACTATCTATGGTAAAATTTATGGTCTTGTGATCAGTTGATGTGTTTCTTAAAACATTAATCTACATTTTCTCCATGCATTAAATATAATTTTTATAATTTAGTAGTTTAAGGCCTCATAATATAGAATTATTTGTGTGATTAGAAAAAATTTTCAAAAGGCACTTATGACCAGTTGAAGTGTAATGTGTTGTACACACTGCTAATCTAAGAAAAGAAGTACAAATTCTGTTATTTTATTTCACTTTGAATACCTGGTTACTGGCATACAGGAGCTTAGATTATGTCCATTGAACATTTATTTCTTTTTACAATGTTCAAAAAAATTCTTTTTCTCAATCATGTTCTTTTTAACTAACTTTCTGTTCAGGAACTTAACTCCTCTTCTTAGCTTTCTGATGGGTTTGTGACTACTTTTCTCCCAGTCATTTTTCTTCAGGTCCTCATTTTCTCTTTTCAGTTGTCCCTTCACCTCCACCCCAAGCCACTGACAGCAGTTAACTCATACATTGCTTTGGGATCCACGGCTCTGAGGGCTAATGCAGCTGGGTGAAGATGAGAAAGACTGTAAGCTAAAGTTTCAACCACCCTTTTCACACAGGTTGAAAGTGAAAGAAGGAAAAGTAAAGAAGGAAGAAGAGGCAGAGGAAAGGAAGTGAAGAAGAACTTGGACTCTTTGTGGTTCTGACCTCTTAGACCTTGTCCTGATGTTCTTTCCACACCATTCCAAAGGAATTGCTCTGTTCACAGTTGTTTGCTATGGTTGCCATAATACAGTACCACCAACTGGATACCTTAAACAGAAGAAATTTGTCATCTCAAAGTTCTGGAAGGCTCTAGGACCCACAACAGATTTTCCAACCTGGTGATCCGGCAGAGGGACTGAGAACCCCCAGGGAATTTGACTTTGGAGGGCGGTGGATTTGATTACAGAACTTCCACAGGCCCAGGGAAACAGACTCTTGGAGGGCACAAACAAAACCTTGTGCACACCAGGAGCCGGGAGAAAGGAGCAGTGTCCCCACAAAAGACTGAGCCAGACTTGCCTGTGAATTACTGTGTCCAAGAGTCTCCAACGGAAGTATGGGTCGACAGTGGCCTGCTGCAAGGTCAGGGGCACTGAATACAATAGTGTGGGCATAAATCCGTTTGAAGGAGATCTCCATTACTGTCATTAGACCTACCATAGTTTGGCCTCCGGCCAAACAACAGGAAGGGAACACAGCCACAGGCATCAACAGAAAATTGGATTAAAGATTTACTGAGCATCCCTGCCCTCTCCCCACCACCCCTCCCTCACCTCAGAAACAGACCCAGATTCCTCCACAGTCACTCTCTCCCATCAGGAAACTTCCATAAGCCTCCTATCCTTCTCCATCAGAGGGCAGACAGAATGAAAACCACAGTCACAGAAAAGTAACCAAACTAATCACATGGATCACAACCTTGCCTAACTCAATGAAACTATGAGCCATGCCGTGTAGGGCCACCCAAGACAGACGGGTCATGGTGGAGAGTTCTGACAAAACGTGGGCCACTGGAGAAGGGAATGGCAAACCACTTCAATACCCTTTCTTTCAGAACCCCATGAACAGTAAGAAAAGGCAAAAAGATATGACACTAAAAGATGAACTCCCCAGGTCAGTTAGGTGCATGATGTGCTATGGGAGAAGAGTGGGGAAATAACTCCAGAAGGAATAACAAGACGGAGCCAAAGCAAAAACAACACACAGTGGTGGATGTGACTGGTGATGGAAGTAAAGTCTAATGCTGTGGGAACAATAATGCATAGGTACCTGGAATGTTAAGTCCACAAATCAAGGTAAATTGGAAGTGGTCAATCAGATGGCAAGAGGGAACATCGACATTTTAGGAAGCAGTGAACTAAAATGGACCAGAATGGGCAAATTTAATTCAGATGACCATTTTATCTACTACTGTGGGCAAGGATCCCTTAGATGAAATGGGAGTAGCCACCATGGTGAACAAAAGAGTCCAAAATGCAGAACTTGGGCACAATCTCAAAAATGACAGAATGATCTCTGTTCATTTTCTAGGTAAACTATTCAGTATCACAGTAATCCAAGTCTATGCCCCAACCACTAGTGCCAAAGAAGCTGAAGTTGAATGGTTCTATGATGACCTACAGGACCTTCTACAACTAACACCAAAAAAAGATGTCCTTCTCATCATAGGGGACAGGAATGCATAAGTAGGAAGTCAACAGATACCTGGAATGACAGGCAACTTTGGCCTTGGGGTACAAAATGAAGCAGAGCAAAGGTTAACAGTTTGCTGAGAGAATGCAGTGGTCATAGCAAACACCCTCTTCTAAAAGTAAAACAGACGACTCTACACATGGACATCACCAGATGGTTAATACTGAAGTCAGATTGACTATATTCTTTGCAGCCAAAGATTGAGAAACTCTACACAGTCAGCAAAAATAAGACCGGGAGTTGACTGTGACTTAGACCATGAACTCCTTAATGCCAAATTCAGACTAAAATTTAAGAAAGTAGGGAAAACCACTAGACCATTCAAGTATGACCTAAATCAAATCCCTTATGATTAAACAGTGGAAGTGAGAAATAGATTCAATGGGTTATATATCTGATAGAGTTCCTGAAGAACTATAGATGGAGGTTTCTGACATGGTACAGGAGGCAGGGATCAAGACCATCCCCAAGAAAAAGAAATGCAGCAAGGCAAAATGGCTGTCTGAAGAGGGGTTACAAATAGCTGAGAAAAGAAGAGAAGCAAAAGGCAAAGGAGAAAAGGAAAGATATACCCATCTAATTCAGAGTTCCAAAGAATAGCAAAGAGATAAGAAAGTCTTCCTCAGTGATCAGTGCAAAGAAATAGAGGAAAAGAATAGAATGGGAAAGACTAGAGATCTCTTCAAGGAAATTAGAAATACCAAGGGAACATTTCATGCAAAGATGGGCACAATAAAGGACAGAAATGGTATGGACCTAACAGAAGCCGAAGATCTTAAGAAGAGGTGGCAAGAATACACAGAAGAACTATACAAAAAAGATCTTCATGACCCAGATAATCACGATGGTGTTATCACTCACCTTTAGCCAGACATCCTGGAATGACAAGTCAAGTAGGCCTTAGGAAGCATCACTATGAACAAAGCTAGTAGAGGTGATGGAATTCCAGTTGAGCTATTTCAAATCCTAAAAGATGATGCTGTGAAAGTGCTACACTAAATATTCCAGCCAATTTGGAAAACTCAGCAGTGGCCACAGGACTGAGAAAGGTCAGTTTTCATTCCAGTCCCAAAGAATGATCAAACTGCCGCACAGTTCCACTCATCTCACACGCTAGCAAAGTAGTGCTGAAAATTCTCCAGGCAAAGCTTCAGCAGTATGTGAACTGTGAACTTCCAGATGTTCAAGCTGGATTTAGAAAAGGCAGAGGAACCAGAGATCAAATTGCCAACATCCGCTGGATTATAGGAAAAGCAGGAGAGTTCCAGAAAAACATCTACTTTTGCTTTATTGACTACGCCAAAACCTTTGACTGTGCGGATCACAACAACTGTGAAAATTCTTCAAGAGAATAGAATACCAGACTACCTTACCTGCCTCCTGAGAAATCTCTATGCAGGTCAAGAAGCAACATTAGAACCGGACATGGAACAGTGGACTTGTTCCAAATTGGGAAAGGAGTATGTCAAGGCTGTATATTGTCACCCTCTTATTTAACTTATATGCAGAGTACATCATATAAAATGCTGGGCTGGATGAAGCACAAGTTGGAATCAAGATTGCCAGGAGAAATATCAATAACCTCAGATATGCAGGTGATCCACCCTTACAACAGAAAGCCATAAGAAAAACTAAAAGAGTCTCTTGATGATAGTGAAAAGAGAGAATGAAAAAAGGTGGCTTAAACTTTCAACTTAAAAAATTCAAAAACTAAGGGTCATGGCATCCAGTCCCATCACTTCATGGCAAATAGATGGGGAAACAATGGAAACAGTGACAGACTATTTTCTTGGGCTCTAGAATCACTGCAGATAGTGATTGCAGCCATGAAATTAAGAGGCTCTTGTCCCTTTGAAAGAAAAGCTATGACCAACATAGACATCATAGTAAAAAGAAGAGATATTAGTTTACTGACAAAGGTTCCTCTAGTCAAAGATATGTTTTTTCCAATAGTCATGTATGGGTGTGAGAGTTGGATCATAAAGAAAGCTGAGCACTAAAGAGTTGATGCTTTTGACCTGTGGTGTTGGAGAAGAGTCTTGAGTGTCCCTTGGACTGCAAGGAGATCCAACCAGTCAATCTTAAAGAAATCAGTCCTGAGTATTCATTCACGGGAAGGACTGATGCTGAAGCTCCAATACTTTAGCCAGCTGATTCGAAGAACTGACTCACTGAAAAAGTCCCTGATGCTGGGAAAGATTGTAGGCGGGAGGAGAAGGGGACAACAGAGGATGAGATGGTTGGATAGCATCACCGTTCGACGGACAAGAGTTTGAGCAAGCTCCGGGAGTTGGTGATGGACAGGGAGGCCTAGCGTGCTGAGATTCATGGGGTCTCAAAGAGTCGGACACGACTGAGCGACTGAACTGAACTGAAACACTTTTGAGGAGTATGCTTCATCATTACTTTTCAGATAAGAAAACAGAGCTGGAAAGTATCAAATGGTCACTGGCAGAGAACACTGCAGGTCCCTAGATTCTAGGTTTGCTATCCTACCCTGACTTCAGGAAACAGGCAGTTAGAGACACTATGGGCATATATATACATATGAGAGTGTGTGTGTGCTCAGTCACGTCTGACTGTTTGTGACCCCATGGACTATAGCCCTCCAGGCTCCTCTGTCATGAGATTTCCCAGGCAAGAATACTGGAGTGGGTTGCCTTTTCCTCCTCCAAGGGATCTTCCTGACCCAGGGATCAAACCTGTTTCTCTTGTGCCTCCTGCACTGGCAGGCGGATTCTTTACCCCTGAGCCACCTGGGAAGCCCCTAGGTATGTATGATGTACTCTTTTGCCAGGAAGGAGTGTTTTTTTTCTCTTCTCAGTGACGCTCCTGTACTGGAGCTCTACTCATGTCCTGGACACAGGAACAGTATTACCATGCTGTCCTGCTCTCTTCATTCACCCTTTTAGGAAATGCTTAAAGAACAGCAGGGCCCTATGGTGACAAAGACACTTTATTCTCAGCTCAGTGTTCCACTTGGCAGCCTTGTCTTTCTTCTCCTTAATTGCAATAAGCTAACCCCTTGCATCTCAAATGTCGTCGTAATCCAAAGGAAATAACCAAAGTGAATGTTTTGTTGTACATTCCTTAACTAATGAGGTAAGAGAAACATAAGTAATGAGTCTTAGCAGTGTATGTAGTTTAGCAAAATGTAGTGATTTGTATTTTTGTGCATCAGTGTACAAAAATTTTTGTAAACCCAAAAAGCATGAATAGGGTTAGTAAGTTATGTCCCAAAATTAATCCAGTGCCACAAATTGCCAATTTAGGTGGCTTGATTTAATAGGCATTGAAAAACCTCCATTCCACAAAAATCTCTCTTCTTTTCTGCTGATATTTAAAAGATCTTGTCTTTATCAGTCCATTGCTTTGCATTATACCCTACCTTCTGTGAAGCATTGATTTTAAAAATCTGACATATTCATTGCAGAGAGGCAAAGCATCATGTCACTCACCTCAGTAGAGGTCAGCCCGGTATGAATTTTACCAGTTCATTTACAAAATGAATTTTAAAATGAGTCGGTCAACAAAATGGACTCCTTTTGCTCATTGCTGAGCTGAGCACATTGGAGGAAAAAGCTTATTGTAAGGAGCTTCCAGTATAATTTATGAAACAAAACATATATACATGAAACAAAAGTCTGGTAACAATATTTTATTGAATAACAAATGATTTGGTACATTAGAGAGATGTGTTTCTCAAACTTTGTCCTTAAGCAGTAGCACTATTTTCCAAATTATCTTGCACAAAATCCCAATATATAAAACCTCTGAAAGTTGGGCTTCTTTAGTTAGAGAGAGTGGGAGGAAGCCAAAGGAGCCATCTGCTCCAGGTGTCCTTTCATCCCTGAAGGGATTCTTTGGGATCACAATCAAAAGTCATTAAATTTAGGACTTTCTGGTGGCTCAGTGGTGAAGAATCTGCCTGCCAGTGCAGGAAACATGGGGTCAATCCCTGATTTGGGAAGATCCCACATGCCACAGAGCATCTAAGCCTGTACACCACAACTGTTGAGCCTGTGCTCTAGAGCCCGGGAGTCACAACTGCTGAGCTCATGTGCCACAACTACTGAAGCCCTTGCGCCCTCGACCCCATGCTCTGCAGCAAGAGAAGCCACTGCCCTGAGAAGGCCTCATACTGCAACTAGAGAGTAGGCCCAGATGCCCAGAACTAAAGAAAAGTACATGCAGCAAAAGTACACGCAGCAATGAAGACCCAGCACAGCCAAAAATAAATAAATAAATAATGGTGTTTTTTTTTTTTATCATTAAATTTAGCACACAAACATGGGGTGAGTTTACAGAAGGGAAAATACACTGGGTCTGACAAGGAGAGGAAAATCCCAAGTAGGAATTCCTCCTCAAGTTGTTTAAAAAAAGACATAGTATGAGGGACAGTGAGAAAAAAACTGGGTTAAGGTAGATAGGTAGACATTAAGTCTAAGCTAAAAAAGCAGGCATAAAAGTTGAGAATTGTTGAGAAAGAAAATAGGGAGGCACTAGGACTTAATCTCAGAGAAGGCAATGGCACCCTACTCCAGTCCTCTTGCCTGGAAAATCCCATGGATGGAGGAGCCTGGAAGGCTGCAGTCCATGGGGTCGCTGAGAGTCGGACACGATTGAGCGACTTCACTTTCACTTTTCACTTTCATGCATTGGAGAAGAAATGGCAACCCACTCCAGTGTTCTTGCCTGAAGAATCCCAGGGATGGGGGAGCCTGGAGGGCTGCCGTCTATGGGGTCGCACAGAGTCACACCCGACTGAAGTGACTTAGCAGCAGCAGCAGCAGGACTTAATCTTAGGAACTGATGCAATGAAAGCAGACTTGAAGAGGAAAGATTGGTAGCAGATGCAAGATGGCTTAGAAACCACATTGATTCTTATTCTCAAGTTATTCCTTCCTCTCTGTCTCAAGTTCTTCTTCTTCTCTTCCTCTTAGTTTCATTATGTGAGAAACTGCAAGCAGGCCATCCACCTGTCCTCCCCACTTCTCCATCCACAGAGTATGTGTGGTACCTGGCTGAGCCTTCTGTTTCCCATTCTGTGCAAAGATGAATCTAACTAAGCAGAATGTGCATCCTTTCCACATAGCCCCTAGCCTTGGGGTCATCATGCCTAACCGATGCCCAGTAAACCCCATAATGCCACTTTCCTTTCCTCTTAAGATTTTATTTCCCTTCCCTGAATTCTGCATCTTCTGAAATCGGAAAGATTTGTATGTGACTCCTTATAGATCTCCTTATTAAAGGAGAATTTATACCTTAATTTACATAAGTGCCAGAAAATGGGCGATATGACTTGACTGTTTTCTCAGAAATGGTGTTTTTTTTTTTAATTCAACAATTCCCTCTTTTCATTTTCTTGTGTACTGATGATTCCTCGCCAGTTGGTCCCCATAGCAACACTGGATAATGCTAATGAAACTGCAACATCTTAAGCTCTCTCCCACAGAGCATCTCTGTTAAAATAGCCATGAAACACGGTTGCATTTATTATTTTCTTTGCTTAAAAGAAATTGCTATTTTGGATTCTTTCCCATGATCAAGGCTTGACTTGCTAAACTTTCTGGCTTGAATTGAAGCCTCTGATTTAGAGATTTTTCGAAGGTGATAAACCACAATTGGAATGCCACTTCCTCCCTCTCTACGTTCATGCCCCATGTTGGTGTATGGTGGTGGTTCTCAAATGTGTTTCCCCAGCAGCAGCGGCATCTGGGCGCATGTTAGAAATGCAAATTCATTTGCCATCCCATACCTTTTGAATCAGCTACTCACAGAGCCCAGTGCTCTGTTTTTATCTATAATATTTTATTTATTATTTATTTGGCTGTGCTGGATCTTCACTGCTACGAGGGCTTGTCTCTAGTTGTGACAGGTGAGGGCCTCACTCTAGTTGCAGTTTGGGGGCTTTTCATTGCTGGGGCTTCTCTTGTTGCAGAACACAGGCTCTGGGCCTCATGGGCTCAGTAGTTGCAGTTCCTGGGCTCTAGAGCATAGGCTCAATAGTTCGTGGCACACGGGCTTCATTGCTCCTCAGCCTGTGGGATCTTCCTGGATTAGGGATCGGTCCCATGGCTCCTGCTTCGGCAGGTGGATTCTTTACCACTGAGCCACCGGGAAGCCCTAATACCGTTTTAACAAATCCGCCAGGTGATTTGGTTGCACACTGAAGTTTGAGAACCACTGGTGTAAAGGATAAATAGAACTGTAGCAGGCAACAGCATCACATCCAGTTTGCTGGATTTTGCTAACAAAATTAGAAATTATTTTACTTTTTGTTTCTTATAGCACCTAAATTTGTTTATACTGTGAAACATTGGCTGAATATAAATTTTTGTTGATAAAATATGACAGTGTAATTGACTTTAGCTCCTGAAAATAAGTGTTTTGTGATCCTTATTTATCCATTATTAACAGGCATTTAAAAAAGCTAATTAATTGCCAGTAAGTCTATGGTAATAGGTAATGTAAAATCATGTGGTGTTTTTTGTTTTTTGTTTCTGTTCCTTATGCGTAGATGCTGACATATATCTGCCTTTTTGAAAGGAGTACAGTTGACCCTTGAACAACACCGTGGTCAGGAACTCTGAGCCTGCACACAGCTGTAAATATGAATATAACCAACTTCACAACTCCACATCTGCAAATTCAGCCAACTCCAGATTACATAGTGCTGTAGTATTTACTAATGGAAAAAATCCACATATAGTGGACCTGTGCAGGTCAAACTCGTGCTGTTCCAGGGTCAACTGTATCTTAAATAGTGCCTTTTCTGCTTATACTAATTCATCCTTTATATGCAGAAACACACCAAAAGCAGGCAGTAAAAGCAAGAATCTTTGGAAGGCATGATTTAGAGAACAAAAGGTAGGAATCAGATGGACCAGAGAAGTGCAAAAAGACAAGTTTATTTTGTTATATAAAGTTTGAAGAGGCAGGAAAACCTCAAAATACAGATATCCAGGCAGAAATTTGAGCTGGAGACAGACACTCTGAAAGTTAAGGTATTAAAGCTGATGGTTATCACAGAGCTGAACCATCTGTATACCAGGATATTGGAACAAGACCTAAGGAAGTTGTACTTGTTGGTGATTAGGTCCAGTCTTAGAGCCAGACTGTCAGGCATTACAAAAATGAGCCAAACGGGGTTCAGAAACCAAGATAAGTGAGATTCCCCTGGTTGGGAATCCAGAGGTTGATCCAACCAAACATTATAGAGTGATTCTTATCAGCACCTGGTTTTGCTCCTTCCTCTTGATCACCACTGTCCTAATTCAAACCCTCTCTGTATCTCACCAAGACTGTTGCTATTGCTTCCATATTGGGGTCAGATCCCTGAGTATTAGTAATATTCATCAGAATTAATTCATCATATTCATTAGTCAATTCAGTTGCTCAGTCGTGTCCAATACTTTACAACTGCAGCATGCCAGGATTCCCTGTCTATCACCAACTCCCGGAGCTTGCTCAAATTGATGGCCATCAAGTTGGTGATGCCATCCAACCATCTCATGCTCTGTCTGTCCCTTCTCCTGCATTCAGTCTTTCCCAGCATCAGGGTCTTCTCCAGTGAGTCAGTTCTTCGCATCAAGTAGCCAAAGTATTGGAGCTTCTGCATCAGTCCTTCCAATGAATGAATATTCAGAACTGATTTCCTTTAGGATTGACTGGTTTGATTTTGCAGTCCGGGGGACTCTCAAGAGAATCTTCTCCAACACCACAGATCAAAACATCAATTCTTCAGTGCTCAGCCTTTTTTATGGTCCAGCTCTCACATCCATAAATGACTACTGGAAAAACCATAGCTTTGACTAGATGGACCTTTATCAGTAATGTCTCCACTTGTTAGTATGCTAAGTTTCTCATAGCTTTTCTTCCAAGGAGCAAGCATCTTTTAATTTCATGGCTGAAGTCACCATCTGCAATGATTTTGGAGCCCAAGAAAATAAAATCTGCCACTGTTTCCATTGTTTTTCCATCTATTTACCATGAAGTGATGGGACCGGATGTCATGATCTTCATTTGAGTTTTAAGTTGAGTTTTAAGCCACTTCTTTCACTTTCATCAAGAGGCTCTTTAGTGTCTCTTTGCTTTCTGCCATAAGGGTGGTATCATCTGCATTATCTGAGATTATTGATATTTCCCCCAGCAATCTTGATTCTGGCTTGTGCTTCATCCAGCCTGGCATTTTGCATGATGTACTCTGCATATAAGTTAAATAAACAGGGTGACAATATAGAGCCTTGATGTACTCCTTTGCCAACTTTGAACCAGTCCATTGTTCCATGTCTGGTTCTAACTGTTGCTTCTTGACCTGCATAAGGTTTCTCAGGAGGCAGGTAAGGTGGTCTGCTACTCCAATCTCTTTAAGAATTTTCCACAGTTTATTGTGATCCACACAGTCAAAGGCTTCAGCGTAGTCCATGAAGCAGAAATAGATGCTTTTCTGAAATTCTCTTGCCTTTTCTGTGATCCAACAAATAGTAATATTCACAGTGCCCTGAATATCATGTCTCTGCCTTTCTTACTCCTCGAAGTGCCTGTGGCCACCCTGTTCTGTCCAGCTAGGTGTGCTCCTCTCAGTTACGCATATTTGCCCTTAAGGTCTTAGTTCAAACAATGAACTTCAACTTTGATTGACAGACTTAGGTGCTGTTTGTACCCTGTATTTTTCCCTGTACTTTTACTTACCGTTGTTTATAACAGATGCACACATTTGGTAATTGTGTCTCTACTTGTACTTTGGTAGCTGATCCATGCTTTCATCTCTCTAATCCTTTCTCTTGGCTTCGTGCCTAGACTGTAGATTTTCAATAAATATTTTTGAAATGAATCAGAGAGTTTTACCTACTATAGGCATGGCAAACAGATTTTGGATTTTCTTAAATAATTCTGATTTGAAGTATTTTTGTCCTTTTCTCTCAACTAGTCCAACTCCAGCTGTTTCAGTGACCCCAGATTTATCTCCTAAATGTCTTATATGCAGATATCACAAAAATCCTTTAAATAAAATTACAATATACCAGGGATCTGGAAAGATGGAAGAAATGGAATTACATATTAGTCATTTAAGAAAATTTCCAGGGAAGTCCATTAGTGAAATCTGAAAGTGAGAGTTCAGAGTTCTTCTGTGCTTTTTTGAGGTATTTAATTAATATAATTCTTGGACTGAATTGGTCAAGCCTTATAGAAAACCTCTTCTGTTCTTTCCTCTCTTCGCATGTCCATGTTGTTCCAAAATTCAAAGTACTATGGAAATGTGGTTGGAATTGAGAAATAAAAAGAAATTCCAAATTCTTTCCATGGGTAACAGATTGTAGTGCCCTTTAATTTACCAACAGCATCTCAGAAAACAATATAATGTTTTGTTTAAGGAGCTTTGCCAGATTTCTGCAGATTATTATGTTGAATATTTTTCCAAAGGCCTTGCATATATCACTGACTGCAAACATCATGTCTTGATGGCTGTCAACAATAAACACTCATATTTTTACCTACTAATTCCATTCAGATATTTTAAAATAGCTTTCCTTGTTTTGTTTTTTTTGTTGCCATAGTTGTTCTTGCTTCACCCTCTTTGATGATCATTCAGTTAATCAAATGAATACTCACTTAGCATCTACTGTATTCTGGGCACTGAGCTAGGGGATGGAACCAGTTTTAAAGTAGGAGAAATAGACTTTAGTGGCATTTCATCTCTCCATATCATAATTTGTGGCTTCAGATCTTGGGTGAGGAGAACTGGGTATAAAATAAATATGCATAGCAGAACCAGGCCACAAATTCAAGGGGCCGCCAGATAACAGAAATGATGGAAGTGGGTAGAAAATATCACTCTAAATTACTGCTGTCTTCAGTATGATTTTGGAATAATAGGGAGTGATGAAGATCATGGCAGGTGGGAACATGCCTCCACTGCCTGAGGAAGCAACCATCCAGATCTGAATTACTGACATGTGGAAATGGACTCCCCGTGTTGTCAGAATCTGAAATTATTATATTTAATGTGTAATGTACTCTTTCAGTTTTAATGGTGGTAGCTAACTGATACTAAAATACTGTACATATCAAGTAAAATATATCAGATGGGTAGATGTGGCATGAGGCTGTTAGTGTATAGACTCTGAGAATCTGAGCTTCCTGTGAATAAACTGCATGAGTTTTAACATCTAATTTGAATACACAGCAGCCTTTTTTTTCTCCCTTCCTTGTTAGAATTAACCAGATTAAGCAAATGAAGATAAAGGTTGCTGACCAGTTTTATTTTCATTTCAGATAAACAATAACATTTTTATTATATACCCCAAACATTACTCAGCATATACTCTGCAATATCATATAGTATTTGGAACATACTTATATTAAAGCAGTATTTGTTGCATATCTGAAATTTGAATTTAACTGGGCATTCTATATTTTATCTGACAACCCTATTCCTACTGCTGTCTCCTGTTTTGAATTTAAATTTGCCAGATAAGTGACCTATTGGTGAAATATTTAATCATTTTTCCTATTCATTAATAATTTAAAAATTAAAATCTTATTTTATTAAAAGATGACTCAGTGCAAGCTGGTCATACCTTCAAATAGAAATAGGTTTTTTCTGATTCTTTGTATTGTTTTTAAATCTGGCCGTTTATGGGAAAGCCTTCTTATTTAGCTGTTGTATTTAAACTTCTAAAAATATTTTTATACTGTTTTACTGTTTTGGCATAAAAATAGTAATTTTTTCTGTAGTTCCAGTGAATATTTTCATCTATTTTTATCCCCATGGTACCAGCTTGCCTTTATGACCTAAAAAAAAAAGAAAGAAAGAAAAACAAGCTATATCTTTGTAAATGTCCTTTACATGTTAGCACACTGATTTTTATTTTAATCTTTGAAAAGCTAAGTTCTGAGCACTTTGCTTCAATAGTATTCTCCATGATGCCCACATCACTTTGCAATGCTTTTGTACTTTTTGAAATTCTCCTATTCTTCCCTTCGTGATATTAACCATCTGTATTAATAAGATAATAAACCAGGCTTGTTGCTAATGAATTGATTCATTCAACTGCTAGATTTAATTAGAAAGACATTTAGAATGCCAGCAGATGTCTGGTTTTGTTTAATTGTCCCCAAATATAATAAAATACAATGAATTTTTTTGCTTTTGCATAAGTTAAGCCAAATCAAGATTTCTTATTCTGTCATGTATTATGAAGGACTAAATGATGGAGTTTTGTAACCATTCTATTCCAGATACCACAAGGAAAATCAGTTTCCTTCTAAAAAACATACCTAACTCTAACTGGCACAAGAGTAAGTTGAGGAGTGAAGAATATCCTGACCCTCAAATCTGTATAAAAAAAACTAAGCCAGAGATGCATCCCAAAGTTGTTTTTCCCCCCAGTACTTTGATAGGGAGTGTATCTTCTAAATTATTAACCATTAAAAAAGTTATTAAGAACTATAATTCTGGAGACACTATCTGGTGAAGTTTTTTAATTGCTTGCTTTTCATAGTTTTGTTTGCAATCATCAAAGAGACTTTTATTTTTAAAAAAGAGAAAAAGAAAAAGGCAGTGTTTTAGGAGACATTTTGTTGTTCAGAGCTTTTATTAGAGAAATTGGCAGGGAAAGTTTTGAATATGTTAGTGCATGCCCAAAAGTTACAACTCAGACAAACCGAGCAGTCCTCACTTTGGGCCTTCAGCCTCTAGCATGCCCTTCCTAGAAAAGAAATTAAAGGATTCTATGCAGTATCCCAGATACCAAGTCAGTCAGTCAGTTCAGTCGCTCATTCGTGTCCGACTCCTTGCGACCCCATGAATTGCAGACACTAGGCCCCCCTGTCCATCACCAACTCCCGGAGTTCACTCAAACTCATGTCCATCGAGTCGGTGATGCCATCCAGCCATCTCATCCTCTGTCGTCCCCTTCTCCTCCTGCCCCCAATCCCTCCCAGCGTCAGAATCTTTTCCAATGAGTCAACTCTTCGCATGAGGTGGCCAAAGTATTGGAGTTTCAGCTTTAGCGTCATTGCTTCCAAAGAACACCCAGGACTGATCTCCTTTAGAATGGACTGGTTGGATCTCCTTGCAGTCCAAGGGACTCTCAAGAGTCTTCTCCAACACCACAGTTCAAAAGCATCAGTTCTTTGGCACTCAGCTTTCTTCACAGTCCCAACTCTCACATCCATACATGACCACTGGAAAAACCATAGCCTTGACTAGACAGACCTTTGTTGGCAAAGAAATGTCTCTGCTTTTCAATATGCTGTCTAGGTTGGTCATAACTTTCCTTCCAAGGAGTAAGTGTTTTTTAATTTCATGGTTGCAGTCACCATCTGCTGTGATTGTGGAACCCCCAAAAATAAAGTCAGCCACTATTTCCACTGTTCCCCATCTATTTCCCATAAAGTGATGGGACCAGATGCCATGATCTTTGTTTTCTGAATGTTGAGCTTTAAGCCAACTTTTTCACTTTCCTCTTTCACTTTCATCAAGAGGCTTTTTAGTTCCTCTTCACTTTCTACCATAAGGGTGGTGTCATCTGCATATCTGAGGTTATTGATATTTCTCCCAGCAATCTTGATTCCAGCTTGTGCTTCCAGCCCAGCATTTCTCATGATGTACTCTGCATAGAAGTTAAATAAGGAGGGTGACAATATACAGCCTTGACGTACTCCTTTTCCTATTTGGAACCAGTCTGTTGTTCCATGTCCCGTTCTAAGTGTTGCTTCCTGACCTGCATACAGATTTCTCAAGAGGCAGGTCAGGTGGTCTGGTATTCCCATCTCTTTCAGAATTTTCCACAGTTTATTGTGATCCACACAGTCAAAGGTTTTGGCATAGTCAGAAAGCAGAAATAGATGTTTTTCTGGAACTCTCTTCCTTTTTCCATTATCCAGAGGATGTTGGCAATTTGATCTCTGGTTCCTCTGCCTTTTCTAAAACCAGCTTGCGTTAGAGTCTTTGAATTCCATGCTGGGCCTCCCCTATTTATATTATGGTGTTGTCTGCTTCAGCCAGGTACTTGGGTGGTTGGAATGAAGGTTCAGCTTTGACATTTTCCTTCAAAAGTAGTCATAAAGTACCTAGAGACCAACTGTATCTCATTTCACAATTCATGGTCTGGTTTGGGCTTCCCTGGTAGCTCAGACGGTAAAGAATCCAACTGCAATCCGGGAGACCAGTATTCGATCCCTGGGTTGCAAATATCCCCTGGAGAAGGGAACAGCTTCCCTCATAGCTCAGCCGGTAAAGAATCTGCCTGCAATGCAGGAGACCCAGGTTCGATTCCTGGGCTGGGAAGATCCTCTGGAGAAGGAAATGGCAACCCACTCTAGTATTCTCACCTGGAGAACCCCATGAACAGAGGAGCCTGGCAGGCTACAGTCCATGGGATCACAAGAGTCTGACATGACTTAGCAACTAAACCACCACCCCCGACTCCAGTATTCTGTCCTGGAGAATTCCGTGGACAGAGGAGCCCGATGGGCTGTGGTCCATGGGGTCGCAGAGTCAGACATGACTGAGTGACTTTCACTTTCACTTTACTTTCAAAGTCTGTTTTACCTAAGAGCCAACAATTAGGTTTTCTGCCTATTAAAAACAAAACAAAAAAAAAAAGAGAGAGAGAGAGAGGATGCTAAATAAATTTGCTAAATTCCATAAAGAGTTAATGAATGGTATTTTATATGCCTAGCTGTGTCTACTTTTCGATAACATTTTTGACATTTCAGATCGAGAATGGTGGTTATAGTTAACCCTTGAACGGCAGGGTTTTGAACAAGGAGAGTCTGTTTACACCTGGATTTTTTCCCGCAGATACAGTACTACTGCATGACCCCCAGTGGCTGCTGCTGCTGTGGAACCAGACAGGAGGGCCTGCTCTAAGGCTAATGTGGATTTCAGCTGCAAGGGGCTTGGTGCTCCTCACCCCTGCCTTGTTCGAGGTCAATTGTACTTCATCTGGGCCCTGATTTCATGCTTTTTCTGGGAGAAAAGAATGATAATTTGTATTGAAGGTGGAAACAAAATCTCATTTTCTAGTGTTAACTTCTCCCCTAATTTATTTTTGTGCTTCTTGTATGTATTTTACCAGTAACATTTGGTCCCAAATCCTTACATTCTTTAAACTTCATGGTCCCTTTAGAATTGTGTTTTTATGAGTTTCTTTGTAACCTGCTCTCCATTAAAAGACACCAGTGCTCATATGTTTAATCCTCTTGAATATCAAAGCCTTTAGTCAAAGCTTTTGTGTCATTGTGTTTGCTATTACTTGAATATTCTGTAATAAAAGACTTTCTTAAAGCAAGGTGACCTGAACTACACTTTGTTCCAAATAAAGTTATTTCATTTTTTAAGTAACATCCTTTGACTTATACCAAGGCAATACACGTTTTAAAAATCTACTTAGTTTCTTAAGCACTGTGCTAATAGAGTCTTTATCCTCTACTAAACATTTATTCTTCTTTTCAGGGTCTTGTAGCATATGAGTACCAAGGGTGTATTCATTTCCTGTAGAATTTGGTCTCTAATCATTATATTTCTCTACAATGAATCCTGTACACTGCTTTCACCCTCAGTTGAGTTCAGTTGCTCAGTCCTGTCTGACGCTTTGCAACCCTATAGACTGTAGCACACCAAGCTTCCCTGTCCATCACCAACTCCCGGATCATGCTTTCAGCCTGCCTGCATTTAATAACTCTCCTCCTTCCTACAAACTGCCCCTCTAATTTTCTGGCCTTAGTAGATTTTATCTCTCTTCATGTTCTGTCTTCCTAATTACTCAGATGTTTTAAAAGGCAATTGAATTTAAAAAGATTGTTTTTGAGCCATGTGTATAGACTGCTTGCCTATGTTTATGGATTGTAAAATGGTCAAGCTACTGGCCAGGATTTTCAGCTTTATATCAAAGCTCAGAAAGAAAGCTAAGGGGAGAATAGTGTAGGGAATATTGTCATTAAAAAGAGAACTTTGGACTTAAATTTCCCATGGCAGATAATATTTTTAATTTCAATAATTTTGGTTTTTTTCTAATTGCCTTAAATATTTTTTATCTATGAAAAAATTACTGCATGTGATTTATTTTCTATACTATGTTGAAAGCTTAATAAGTTAATTAAAAACCTTAATAACTTAATTATATTAATAAGCATCATTTAATGACATAAAAAATTTGTTCCATGGAATTATCTCTCAATGTTTTATAAACAATATAGATGGTTGTCTATTGTAAAAAATAAATTTTGTCTTATTACTACAAAAGTATGCTGTTATTCATATTTAGAAACTCTTCAAAGCTTGTTATCTTAAGTTTATTTCAGTTAAAAATATGGATATGTTAGCTTGTAAATGTTGATGGCTAGTACTACCTAACTTCAATAGGGACTTTGCCATTCACGGTATCCATAAAAAGATAATAAAAATAAAAAAGAGCAATAAGAAGTCACTATAGTTAGTTCAGTCGCTCAGTCGTGTCTGACTCTTTGTGACCCCATGAATTGCAGCATCCTAGGCCTCCCTGTCCATCATCAATTCCCGGAGTTCACTCAAACTCACGTCCGTCGAGTCGGTGATGCCATCCAGCCATCTCATCCTCTGTCGTCCCCTTCTCCTCCTGCCCCCAATCCCTCCCAGCATCAGGGTCTTTTCCAGTGAGTCAACTCTTCGCATAAGGTGGCCAAAGTACTGGAGCTTCAGTTTTAGCATCATTCCTTCCAAAGAAATCCCAGGGTTGATCTCCTTCAGAATGGACTGGTTGGATCTCCTTGCAGTCCAAGGGACTCTCAAGAGTCTTCTCCAGCACCACAGTTCAAAAGCATCAATGCTTCGGCGCTCAGCCTTCTTCACAGTCCAACTCTCACATCCATACATGACCACAGGAAAAACCATAGCCTTGACTAGACGGACCTTAGTCAGCAAAGTAATGTCTCTGCTTTTGAATATACTATCTAGGTTGGTCATAACTTTTCTTCCAAGGAGTAAGCGTCTTTTAATTTCATGGCTGCAGTCACCATCTGCAGTGATTTTGGAGCCCAAAAAAACAAAGTCTGACACTGTTTCTACTGTTTCCCCATCTATTTCCCATGAAGTGATGGGGCCAGATGCCATGATCTTCGTTTTCTGAATGTTGAGCTTCAAGCCAACTTTTCCACTCTCCTCTTTCACTTTCAACAAGAGGCTTTTTAGCTCCTCCTCACTTTCTGCCATAAGGGTGGTGTCATCTGCATATCTGAGNATTTTGGAGTCCAAAAAAATAAAGTCTGACTCCAACACCACAGTTCAAAAGCATCAGTTCTTTGGCACTCAGCTTTCTTCACAGTCCCAACTAGCACATCCATACATGACCACTGGAAAAACCATAGCCTTGACTAGATGGACCTTTGTTGGCAAAGAAATGTCTCTGCTTTTCAATATGCTATCTAGGTTGGTCATAACTTTCCTTCCAAGGAGTAAGTGTCTTTTAATTTCATGGCTGCAGTCACCATCTGCTGTGATTTTGGAATCCCAAAAAATAAAGTCTGCCACTATTTCCACTGTTTCCCCATCTATTTGCCATGAAGTGATGGGACCAGATGCCATGATCTTTGTTTTCTGAATGTTGAGCTTTAAGCCAACTTTTTCACTTTCCTCTTTCACTTTCATCAAGAGGCTTTTAGTTCCTCTTCACTTTCTGCCATAAAGGTGGTGTCATCTGCATATCTGAGGTTATTGATATTTCTCCCAGCAATCTTGATTCCAGCTTGTGCTTCTTCCAGCCCAGCGTTTCTCATGATGTGCTCTGCATAAAAGTTAAATAAGCAGGGTGACAATATACAGCCTTGACATACTCCTTTTCCTATTTGAAACCAGTCTTTTTTTCCATGTCCCGTTCTAACTGTTGCTTCCTGACCTGCATATAGGTTTCTCAAGAGGCAGGTCAGGTGGTCTGGTATTCCCATCTCTTTCAGAATTTTCCATAGTTTATTGTGATCCACACAGTCAAAGGCTTTGGCATAGTCAGTAAAGCAAAAATAGATGTTTTTTTGGAACTCTCTTGCTTTTTCCATGATCCAGCGGATGTTGGCAATTTGATCTCTGGTTCTGCTGCCTTTTCTAAAACCAGCTTGAACATCTGGAAGTTCACGGTTCACATACTGCTGAAGCCTGGCTTGGAGAATTTTGAGCATTACTTTACTAGTTTGTGGGAGGAAGGCAATTGCGCGGTTGTTTGAGCATTCTTTGGCATTGCCTACCTTTGGGATTGGAAAGAAAACTGACCTTTTCCAGTCCTGTGGCCACTGCTGAGTTTTCCAAATTTGCTGGCCTATTGAGTCACTATATGCTGTATTTAAATAACAATATTGCTATGGTCATGAAAGGAAAGAAGGTGTTGAGATCTCTCCATTATAGTCCAAATATGAGGATATTTGTTCAAGGAAAGTATAATGACTCCAAGGTCGGGTTCTGGAATCAGACTGCCTGGCTTCCAATCCTCTGCATAACCCTTTGGTCAAGGAGGTCATTACTTAATCTCTGAATCTAAAAGCTGGATTTATTGTTCTGGACTTGAAAGGCATAGTCTTTCTGACAAAGCAGAGTACAGATCATGTTTTGGATTTGGGGAACCATGGTGATCAGAGACTGTTGGACTCTCAGAAGCAGTACTGTGGGGGGGTTGGTAGACCTTTAGCTACAGCAGTAGAGACACTGAATGAGGCTGCTGCCTGTTAAGTGATTTTCAGAAGTATGGTAATGGATTGAGTTGTTACTGACCTATTTGGAGGAATTTTAAAACTGTGATTCTCTTACTTCTTAATAATAAGACTGCCTTGCTTATAGAACAGTTTCTGATAATTTTATCAGAGACTGTGTATGAACTTCCTAGCATAATGCCTAATAGAAACAACCCATCATCTTCATCAATCTGCCCTTAAACAGAGTAAAGGCCTTAAACTGTAAAAGCCCAGCTTTAGACCATTAGATCATCATATTCTTGATAATCAATCATCATTGAGGGCAGTGTAGCACCTCAAATTCGCCTCATTCCCCAGTGTTGCATAGTACCTGATGTTCAGTTTCATTTTTATGTATGCTTAATACACGACTTCACATTGTCAGCATTTTTTGCAGTGTTTATTTCACCTTTAAACAGATATCATTTGCTTTCTACACTAGCAGGCTTTTTGTGGATTTGGTTTTAGATGATTCTAGTCCTAACTACTCTCAGAGAAAAACTGAATTACTTTTCTAATCCAAACATTGTTATGACACAGCATGTTCTCCCCACCTTCCTCTCTAGTTTTTTAAAGTATATGTCCCGCTTGCACCTTAACAGATCCTCCAAAGCAACGTAAGCATTTCACTAGAAGATTTTTTTGGTGTCAGGTCAGTAGGCCTTTGGTTCTTAAATTGCATCACCTGTTAAAATAGGGTGCTTGTTAAAATGCAGGTTTTTGGGCCCCATCCCCAGAATTTCTGATTCAGTAGGTCTTGGACGGAAGCCCAAGGATTTGCATTTCTAGCAAGTTTTCAGGTGATGCTGATGCTCCTGGTCCAGGACCACACTTTGAGAACTACTGCTCAGGCATTGATACATAATTGGTCCTTAGACCCCAGTTACCACTGGTCATAAACACAAGATTGTTTATACCAGCCACTCAAACTCAGTGATTTAACTCATGTTAAGTAATTATTTATAATAACTCTAGATCAGTTGAAAGGGGTAATTGCTCTTGGTTAGTGGCTAACAATCAATGAAAGTATTGCAGAAATGTCTTCAGGCTTGAGAGAATGGGACAAGGGCAGAAATATTTTTTTTAAGCAAATTTTTTAGTAAGATTTAAAAAAAAAAAAAAAACCAGCAACCCTGACTTTAGTAAAAGCAGGGCACGTCCTCTGGACCCTAGCTAGAGTCCAGTTGAGAGAAACATCTGAGCAAAGGCTGCATCTGTAAGCAGGAATAAGTCACCTTTATAATATGGTCCTACCTGTGGGGCCATCTTTCCCTAGAGAGGAAGTAAGGAACTCCTACAGCTGGAGATTGTTGACCGTCTTTCCTGACTCTCTTCATATCAGAATAAAAGAAAGGAATCAAGTTTATGTTCAGAGTCAAGCAGTATGATGTCTAATTCCCTCTGCTAATGTCACCTTCTATTAGCTAGGGACCATACTTTCTTTACCAACTCCATAATAAAAGATATAAATGATGCACACTAAAATATTGGTACTCTTTGACCTAAAAATTCTGCTTCTCATTAATTCTAAGAAAACTACTATTTTTAAAAGGGCAGGGATTCAGTTACACTTATATTCACTACAGGTTTTTTTATAATAGCAAGAAATCTGTGAACTGTTATGTTCCAAGGTTAGAATACTCTTGTTATTGTAAGTAATTTTATACAAGAGTGTTTAGTGGTATGGAAAGTTCCTTCCGGCATATTAAGTGGAGGAAAAAAACATGTATGAGGAAAGTATTTTGGGGATTTTTAATAAAATATGTGCTGAGATATAATATTAAGAAAAATCATAATGTTAACTGTGCTTATTTCTGAATGGTTTTGCTTAAAAGTTCTACAGTGTACACATTTTTGTTGTCTTAAAATTTGTTTTAGAAATTTATATGACAAACTATTTTAGTGAGAGTTTTAATCAAAATATTACACCAGTCAACGAAGAAGTAAATAGCCGAGAGCACTTTCTTATATTTTGTTTTGAATAAGAAGGAAAGGTGAAAGTTGCAGAACAATTCTGCATGCTTCTCTGTAGGGAAGAAAGCTCAGCTTTGTTAGAGCAGAGAGAGCAGAATGAAGCTACTGGAGGCAATCATGTTGTTGACTCTGCTCTGTCAGCCTTTAAATGGTAAAAATAAATGGAAACTGTGAGTAGTATTGTCATCTCACTACAGGGAGAGGCAACTCTGCCTATTATCAACATTTCTGCATTTATTTTTTTAATTCCTAAGATAATAGTATAGTTACTGTCTGGCCAGTGGATCGCTAACAATGGTCCAGGGTTATCACTGGCTATAAAAATCACAAACCAATAAATGATGACTTTTTTGGACAGTGGGTATGAGTTACAGTAACTTCTGAAATATCCAGTAAGATATTTGAAGACCTCACCAGCATATTATAACAAACTGACTTTTGAAAATAATTATAAGGCTTAGGTTTGTTGAACACTAAAAACCCCATTGAAAGCTCTAAAGTTTTACTGTACTCCTAAAACAGTTGCTTACCAGAAATAGCAGTACCAATAATGTGTTTTGTAAAATATCCCTTGGCTATTTATAGGTCTCGGTCTTCTCTTCGGGAGCTATTGGTGTCACACATACGTTCGATTTTGAAGAACTCATTTTTATAATCCCTTAATACACCAGAACAGTGTATTTATCTTAATAAATGTAGAACTCAATAAATGTAGAACTCTTTAATATCAATAAACTTTCTACACTTTATTTTTTTGAATAAGAATTTCTTCACAATGGCTTTCATCTGGATAAGTGGTTTACAAAGCTTCCCAAATTATTATAACAATATCCCCTTCCTCCACTGTAAAGTACACATTTGGAACACAGCAGAAGTGACAGCTGGTAGTGAAATTCAGAGTGAAGCACCTTTCTGCTCTTAATAGATTGCTTTGACCACTTATCCTCTTATAGTCATAAGTATATTGGATGTGTTAAACAGAATTATTATCCCATTAGCTTATTTATACAACCCAAATAACTTATTTTGCCTTTTCTGTTTTAATTAGTAGGTATCATGCATGATCAATATTCAGTATTCAGTGGAGTGCTGGGACTTGGAAAACCTCATGTCTTTTGATGCTGTTCAGTTCAGTTCATTCTCTCAGTCATGTCTGACTCTTTGTGACCCCATGGACTGCAGCACTCTAGGCCTCCCTGTCCATCACCAACTCCCAGAGCTTGCTCAAACTCATGTCCATAGAGTTGGTGATGGCATCCAACCATCTCATTCTCTGTTGTCTGCCGGGGTCCAGCCCCGGTGGATCCAGGGTGATTCGAAGGTGGAGACGGAGTCGGTGAGAAAAACACTTATTGAGAAATATAAGATTAGATTAGGAAATAATAGTATAGTAGGAAAATTTAGATGGAGAAAAGAAGGCTGAATAACTTGATTTATGTGGAATACCAATCACCACCTACGTAGGCCACAGGCGTCTTTCCATTCTCCCGAAGGAGAGGAGGCACTGAGGCCTCCCCGGTCCGATCTTAGAAGCCCAGGCATAATTAGTAGGCTTGGTGAGGACCCACTCCCCAGATGCAAATTCAGTCAAAAGGGGAAAGAAAGAACGACACGGGGGGAATCAGCCTTTCCAGAAACTGATCCCATTTTCTTTATTTTCAGGTTTGCTTATATACCTTTTTTACACATAGGGATGAATACAAAGTCACTCTGGGGTCAGCAGTCCTGACCTTTATCAAAATTGGGTGCTTTACATAAAAAAGGGTCTTAGGGGTTTTACATCATCTTCTGGTTATGAGGCCTGCTGACACTTCATGACCCTCTCTTTCTGATAACCAAAAAACTCATTTTTTCCAAGGGCATTTTTTCTTAAACCAGGCACCACCCTCCAGATAAAGTTACATTCCTATAGGGTGAGGGTGTAGTGAGTTACAATCAAGAAAGGAATTTATCTAACCCAAGGTTAACATGATAATATTAAAGGTTAATACTTATTTCTCTTATATGCTAGTTATATTCATTATAAGGGCAGGGAATATGAAGATTTAGCAACAAAACATCAGCTCAACAAGTGAAATCCTTTCACCAATGTTCCCCTTAAGATCTATTTAGTTTTAAGATAATGATAAAGTTATATTTTTACATAGCAAGGACACAATAATTTATAACAAAGTACAGTGATCTATAACAAAGAAGAAAATTCATTAACTCAACAAATCTAGTATTGCTAACATTAAAACTACTATATTTCTTTTTCTATATTCCATATACATTGATTAATATATTCCCAGGTGCCTAAGGATGTGGAGGCCTGGCGGCAATCATTGACTCAACAATGAGAAAAGCCCTATGCTAATTAAGACCTTCAAAATACCCCAAACTCTCTGTGCTCTTTATGGTTGAGAGGTAGTAAACAATCATGGCAGGAGTATGGATAACTATCACATAAACTAGCTTGCCAGTAGAGAGGTTTGACCTGAGACACCCCTATCACACCCAGGGCAGGGAATTAAAAGCAATTATTGGCACAACAAATGAAAAACCCTTCACCAATATAATTCCTAATCAACCCACTATACTAATAAATTCTAACTTCCCCAAAGAATCTGCCTTTAGTTAAGTCTAAAACATCTTGTGCCTCTCACTGTTGGGAGGCTGTAAACAATCACATTTGGCCAGAGGAACCTATACAGGCAGGCTAGATAACCTTCAGAGGAGTTGTAAGCTGAAACACTTGTCACGCCCAGGAATTTTATCAACTGGAGCTGCAAATTAACTCCTTCTCTGAGAGAAAGGAGTTACTGGTGGCTCAGACGGTAAAGCGTCTGCTTGCAATGCGGGAGACCTGGGTTCAATTCCTGCGTCAGGAAGATCCTCTGGAGAAGGAAATGGCAATCCACTCCAATACTCTTGCCTGGAAAATCCCATGGATGGAGGAGCCTGAGAGGCTACAGTCCATGGGATCGCAGAGAGTCGGACACAACTGCGCGACTTCACTTCACTTCCGAGAGAAATGGTTATGGGGGAGAGCCCCCCCGTAAAGTCAGAGGTGTAGGTGAGAGCATAAAACAGACTCTGGTTTTGGGGGTAGATGCTCGGGAACAGGGGGTTTCCTGAGGCTTGATCATGCCTTTGCGTATGCCAAGCCTCCTTCCTCATGACCTTTGCCATGGGCGGAGTTCCTCATGCTGGCCCCCGGCAATTGTCCACTTCTCTTGCCTTCAATCTTTCCAAGCATCAGGGTCTTTTCCAAGGAGTCAGTTCTTTGCAACAGGTGGCCAAAGTATTGGAGAGTCAGCTTTAGCATCAGTCCTTCCAATTTGATGCTGATCTGATCTTCATTGATTTTATCAATCAAATATTTCCCTGTCATGTTTTAAGTCTTATTTCATATGTGCTTTAAAGCTTTATAGAGTCAGATCTGAGAATGAAAAGAGGTTGGGGAATGGAGGGAAGAGAGTAAGGGCAATGAACAGCCCTTTTAATAATTGCTAGCATATGACTTGCTTTGCTGGCTGTTCGGAGTGTTTTTGTTTTTTAATCTCTTGCCTGCTTCCAAAAGATCTCTTCATTTTTTTCCCCCTTTCCTGTTTTTCCATTCTTTATTGTAGTGCACCTCTCACTGGTAGGGAATATCTGCTGACTAGAAGAGGACTAGGAGGTTTGAGTCATCAGACCTGAGAAGCATAGGGGAAAACAGGGTGTTCTCTACTATGATGTCTCATTCCACGAAGGGATCTGAGGCCACTGCATTTTCAAAATAAGAGTGGTGGCAGCTTGTTCCATTGGAGACCTTACCCAAGATTTCCCTGCATGCTCCCTCTGATAACTGAAATTCTCAAGCAAGTGGAGCTCAGCATCTCCTTTCATGGAGAAAGCTGAAGTTTTGTTAACTCTGGCTCAATGTAAGACCCATCCAAATGATTCTGAATGGTTTTGAGTGGATTTCTGAAAAGTCTAAGGTACTTCATAATAATTTGGTATGAGGTGAGTTTATCTGTATGGTCCTTAAGGATTTACCATGTGTTTCTTTTCTATCTTTTTCTATTCTTTTTGTATAGAATTTTATTCCACATAGAATCATGTGGTGAAAACTTGAAATTTGAAGTGATTTTATAACACAGGAATTACAAAGAGTAATTTATAGATTGTTGCTTCTGAACTTTCTTTTCTTTTTTTTTTTTTTTGCATGTCCAAATTAAAATCCAAAGTGGATTTTATGGAATTATGTACCTTCAGATCAAAGTAAATCATACCAAAACTAGAGATGGGCTGCAATTTTGTCGGTATATAACTGTTTCCATGGGTTGCTTATTTTGAATTGCCATCAGTTTTTTAAAGGTAATTATTGTATATCTATTTTAGGTGGTTTAGATAAACATTTAGTGAGGTTTCATTGATTTGCCTCTTAATAACTTCAAATGCATGGTCACTTGAGCACTTTGTTTCAATCTAGATTTCTTGAGAGGTTTCTTCACTTTTAAGACTCTACACCTCTTTGATATTCCATGTGTCAATGCCCTGAATCTTACAGACTGGGACTCTTGAGTTACACCTGCTGTCTTTCTCTATCTAGTATTTCTCTCTCAGAATGGCAATTTTATATCTAGATTTGTGGGGAATAAATCCATTCCAGTAAAATTAGTTATAAAGCTTGTCCTGGTAAGACACGTACTATTTTGTCATTTTTTTGCAGAATAAAACTGGAACTGCACTGGGGAAGGACAAAGCCTCCTGTTGACTTGGCTATAATGTGATTCAGAAACTGTTATGATGGCCGGTCATTTGGCATAATGAACATTGGCCTGTACAAGAAGGCTTGTTGTAATACTTGACTAGGAAGACAAGATTTAAAGTAGAAAAAAGCTTTTAGGTCACAGTTTTCTTACCCCTAAAGTGGAGTTTTGATTCTATATCCTCACTAGCTATAAGCTGAGATGTGCTATAGCAGAAGCACTTTTTCTCTGTGTGGAGTACTGTGATTCCCTAGCCCAAGGGTCCTTTTATTAAGGGTTTTTCTAAAAGCTGAGCTATATTGTCACTAGATGCCCTCCTCTGTCCCAGTGTGAAATAGTGAAAGTCGCTCAGTCATGTCCGACTCTTTGCAACCCCATGGACTATACATATACAGCCCGTGGAATTCTGCAGACCAGAATACTGGAGTTGGTAGCCTTTCCCTTATCTAGGGGATCTCCCCAACCCAGGGATCAAACCCAGGTCTCCTGCAATGCAGGTGGATGCCCTACCAGCTGAGCCAGGAGGGAAGCCCTAAAAATACTTCGTTATGTACAAGTAACAAAGGTGCTTCTACTGTAGTAACCTTATGTGCATTCCTGAAAAACTTTGCATTCTACTGAAGCATGCAGTACAAATAGCCTTTGTTGGGGGTGGAGGCTTGGAGATAAGGATAAGGATAGATGACTCAAAACCAATAGAACTTTGTAAACCAGAGCAGTCCTAATAAAAAGAGCAGCATGGTTAAGTCTCCGCTGGATTTACATTCAGAATCACAGTCCAGTTAATTCTTTGTCATTGAACACTGGAATTCATGCTGCCTTTCAAACTGTAGCTCCTTGGAGACATTTGCTCCTAATGAAGATCAATGTTATCAAAATAAAATATGTAACTCAGTGTGTAGATATCTATCAATCAGGTATTTTAAGACTTTTTTTAAGAACAGTTTGAGATTCACAGCAAAATCAAGAGGTTCAGAGGTTTTTCATATACTCCTTACCCCAATACACAAATAGCTTTTCCCTTATCAACATTATTCACCAGAATGGTACTTTTTTTTTTTTTTAACCAAGTATGAACCTACACTGGGGACTTCCCTGGTGGCTCAGACAGTAAAGCGTCTGCCTACAGTGCAGGAGACCCGAGTTCAATCCCTGGGTCGGAAAGATCTCCTGGAGAAGGAAATGGCAACCCACTCCAGTGTTCTTGCCTGGAAAATCCCATGGATGGTGGAACCTGATAGGCTGCAGTCCATGGCGTCACTCAGAGCCCATTGTTTATTTTGGACTACATAGTTCACCCTTGGTGTTGTACATTCTAAGGGTTTGGACAAATGTGTAATGGCATATATCCATTATTATAATATCATACACAGTATTTTCACTGCTCTAAAAATCATCTATGTTCTACATAATCGTCTGTTCCCACCCCCATCCCAGCTACCACTGATCTTTTCATGGTCTCCATGGTTTTGCCTTTCCAAAATGTCATGTAGTTAGAATCAGACACTATGCGGCATTTTCAGATTGGCTTCTTTCACTTAGTCATATGCATTTGAGATTATTCCGTGTAGTTTTATGTCTCGATAGCTCATTTATTTTTCAGTGCTGAATAATATTCCATTTTTGGATTGTACCAAGATTGATTTATCCACTTGCCTACTGAAGGACATCTTGGATGCTTCCAAGTTTTAGCAAGTGTGCTTAAAGCTGCTGTAAACTGTGCAGATTTTTGTGTGGACATCAGTTTTCAACTCCTTTGGATAAACACCAAGCGATACAATTGCTGGATTGTATGGTAAAAGTATGTTTAGTTTTGTAGGAAACTGTCACACAGTCTGCCAAAGTGACCGTAGCATTTGGTGTTCCAGCCAGCAATTAATGACAGTTCCTGTTGCTCTGTATCCTCGCCAGGATTTGGTGCGCTCAGTGTCTTGGCCATTCTAATAGCTGTATAGTGGAGTCTTGTTTTAATTTGCATTTACCTGGAACCATATGATATAGAGCATCTCTTCACATGCTTATTTGCCTTCTGTATATCTTCTTTATGTCTATTAATGTCTTTGGCCTCATATAATATTGTGAATTAACTATACTTCAATGAAAAATTAAATGAAAAAGTAGTAAAAATCTTCAGCCCATTTTCTAACCAGGCTGCTTGTTATCTTATTGTTCAGTTTTAAGAGTTTTTGTATATTTTTGGATAACAGTCCTTTATCAGGTATATCTTTTGCAAATCTTTTCTGCCAATCTGTGGCTCAGCTTTAGCTTCTTATTTTATTGATACTGTCTTTTTCAGATTGGAAGTTTTTAATTTTAATGAAGTTCAGCTTATCAGTTATCTTTCATGGATCCTTTCTTTAGTGTTGTTTCTAAAAAGGCATTATAAAGGTCATCAAGGTTTTCTCCTCTGTTATTATTGACTTTAAAATGAGCAACATAAAAGCTGTAAGTCTGGTTTATTCAGTTTCTTACTAAGGACTGTTGCCCGGAAGACAACCTCTCAGACAGCTCTGAGAAACCTTTCCAAAGAGGTAAGCAAGGACATATATTTATGATTTTGGCAAAGGTGGTATATGCAACTAAGCACTCCTCTTGGTAGAAGGTTGCTGCTAATCATGAGGTGCAGATATCTTTTTTTTTTTTTTTTTTTTTTTTGTACTTTACAATACTGTATTGGTTTTGCCCTACATTGACATGAATCCGCCACAGGTGTACATGAATTCCCAGATATCTTAGTTAATGGTTTTAGTGCTTTTCTAATTATAGGAAGATGCAAGAATCCAGGTTCATTTAAAAAAACTTTCTCCTGAAAATATCTCACTATTTGAAGGCCTATTCTGCCAGTTTTCCCGGAACAGAGTGCCTTTTTTCTGAAGTCCTTTCAGGTGTGTTGAAAGTTAGCAACCTTGGTGGCTAATTACTCAGTCCTTATAGAGCCGGATAGCCAGTGGCATCTTTAGTTGTTATTGTTGTCTTAAGAGTTTTACAATTTTGTGTTTTGCAATTAGATCTTTGATCCATTTTAAGTTAAATTTTTTCAAAGCTGTAAGGTCTGTGCCTACATTCTTCTGGTTTTTTGGTTGTTACGTATGTTGTTGTTTTTTTTTTTGCCTGTGAATGTCCATTGGTTCCATACCATTTGTTGAAAATACTCTCTTTGTCAGTCAGGTGCTTTTTAAATAAAGGAAGAAAAGTCATTGCACCTTGCTTATCTGCATTGTCAGCTTCCTTAAATAGCTTGACTTAATGGAAAAAGTAGCAGTCTTGAAGCCCCTGCATGCTGTAAGGAAGAACTTAACTAGAATTCTCAGGAGTTTTGTTAAAGATTGTTATATATTGCTCAGACTTTCTTTAAATAATGAGAAAGCATGCTGTGAGTGCTTCAAATCATTATTTGCTGGGAAAAAAATACACATGAACTAATACAATTTCTGTGTTATGCTGACATTATTCTTCAGTTTATCCAATGTGTATGAGCAGGTTTCCCCCATCCCTGTAGCTCAAATGATAAAGAATCTGACTGCAGTGCAGGAGACCAGGGTTTAATCCCTGGGTCAGGAAGATCCTCTGGAGAAGGGAATGGCAAGCTACTCCAATATTCTTGCCTGGAGAATCCCATGGACAGAGGAGCCTGTTGGGCTACAGTCTCTGGGGTTGCTAAGAGTTGGACACAGCTGAATGACTAACACACACATGAGCAGGTTTATATTAAAGAAACATATTGTAATGACTTTAATTTGATTACCTTCCACAAATATAGTACTTTCTTTCTCTGTGGTCTTGTGCTTTATCACTCAGCAGTGTCCGACTGTTTGCAACCCCATGGGCTGTAGCCTGCCAGGCTTCTCTGTCCATGGGGATTCTCCAGACAAGAATACTGGAGTGGGTTGCCATGCCCTCCTCCAAGAAATCTTCCCAACCCAGGGATTGAACCCACGTCTCCTGCATTGCAGGCAGATTCTTTACCGTCTGAGCTGCCAGGGAAGCCCTTTCTCTCTTTAGTCAGCTTATTATCTACAAAATATAATTTTATCTGTCACAAAATAGCCCTTCTAAAACCCATGAAAAAGATCTTGTTTTTCTAAAAACGGAAATCATTTTTTAATCTTCTCCATAAAATGTCTGTCATTTTATGCTAAATTATGAAGTTATAGAATTGATCATAACAGGTTTTCCTTATAACAGTACTTTGTGGATGTGCATAAAACATGTTGCAGTTACCATAGAGCGATTACGTTAGAATGTCTGTGTGAAAAACAGCATGTTCCCAAAGCTCCCTAGGTGAGTTATATGTACTGTCGGGTTTGAGAATCACTACCTGAAAATGGAAATAGCTAAAAGTATTTATTAAGTATCATTTTTAGTAAAGTTGCATTTGGACATCACAAGGAAGCCAGCACTAGTCAGATTAACTGCTGGCAAAAGTCTGTATTTGCTGTTGCATGAGTAATTTGCAACATGTACAACCTTATGTTGACCACCTACTCTTGAAGAGATACAAAATTTATATCACTTTTTGGATTAATTTTTATAATTATGATGTAAAACATGGGAAAGTAGTACTATATTGAAATTCTAGGACTAAAATCTGTTGTGTGTTTTATTGTCCAGCAATTTTTTATTTCCCCTTTTTTTGTATTGGAAGTCAAGTGATTTTTGTGATGTAGTCATATTTAGAGATTATTTTGTGTTATGGAGGTAGGATTATACTAAACTTCATTGAAGATACAAGAGAGGTTGTCAATGGACAAGTAAATTAAGAATTATTTCCTTTAATTATCCTGAAATAAAATGATCGAATCTCAAGTGTTTTGCCAAAGCTTTTTAAAAGACTACTCATAAGTATGTTGTTATAAAAGCAGCAGCTCTAAATAAGGTGAAGAAAAAGGATTTGTTAAAGACCTCAAAGTAAGACCAAACAACCACCCAAGCAGGCTGGCGTGTGACTGGAACTGCGAAATGCATCCAGGCTTCAGTATTTGACTTGGTAGATACAGGCTGCCTTGCCATTCTGCTTCGTGCTTTTCTCCCCTCTGGTTCTTCTGACACTCTAGGCTGTGTGAGATGGATCTGAACGTGGCCAGCCTCCCTGGTGGAAAATACATGAGTTCATGAAGGCACAGTTGCTCTTCTTCATTTGCTCCCCAGTGTCTAGCACAGCCTTTTGCCTGAAAGTGGGCTTGAGGGAAAAATTACTTCTAGAAAAATATTTTTATAAAACTGAATGATACAGTGACGATCAGGTAAGACTTACCCTAACTTTTGGAAAGTTTCTGTTACAATATCAGGGCTTAGAGGCAATCTGTTGTTATTTTTTATCCTCATATTCTTCAGAGCCTCGTTATTACAGAGCTGATTTGCTGAGAAGACTGTTATAAAAAGGTCTTTTACTATTTCTACAATTAAAATCCGTCAGATGGAATCACAGCTGATTTATCCAGTGTCAAATAATCTAGTAAGTACTACCATAGCCAAGGTCCACTATATTAATAACAGATTTTCTTCTAAAGGAGTTAGAATAAATTAGTAGTTGTTACCTTTAACATATCACCCAAAGATCAAAAAAGAATTAACAAGGTTTTCTTAGTTTTACAGTTTGTCACTGTATTTAGTATTAAAAATAGCAAAATTGCTTGTCAAAAGAGCAGAGAACATATTCAGTTAACATATTCTTTTCTCCACATGAAAAATCCATTCAGCACACATACTGATTTGCAACTACTGCTTGTCTTTATTCTACATTATTAATATGTTTGGGATATAAGCCAAATAAAGAAATGCATCTGTAGAACTGTTAACAACACATTTCATTAAGTGAAAGAAAAAAACTTAATTTTTTCAGGGAACTAATTGACATCTGATATATACATACATATATATGTATATAAGAGTAAAGAAGTAAAATGTTCTAAAACAAGAATTTGAATCAGTGGCATGTGGTGCTTTTGAGAAGTTCCTATTTCTCAATTTACTTTTCTGTGCCTAAAAATATTTTTAACTTGTCCTGTAAACAAAAGTATTTATTGTACTAACAAATTATTTATATTGATGAATTAAGACACCAGACATTAAAATTAAAAGATGACATAGCTCTTTAATTTTTTAAATAGAAATATATTAGTTCCATAACTCGAAAAAATTATAATTCTATCAAACACACGAATTATACTTGATAAGGAAATATCAGATAGGTATTTACAATTTTCTAGTTGCCAACCTGTTTCATTAAAATATTGACCAGAATGTTAATTCCAAGGTAATTGCCTGTCAAATCAAATCAGTTAAATTAGGTTAAACTCAACTTCTGTGGATGCACTGTGAAATCTCCACTGGACACCACTTGTTTAGAAAGCATAAGTAGGCAAATAACCATCAGGTGTTTATGAGTCAGAATTTACCCTTCCTTCTTTTCCATCTTTTCTCTCTATGTGTGCGCGCTACCTGCTAAGTCACTTCAGTCCTGTGACTCTGCGACCCTATGGACTGTAGCCAGCCAGGCTTCTCTGTCCATGGGATTCTCCAGGCAGTAATACTGGAGTGGACTGCCCTGCCCATCTCCAAGGGATCTTCCCAACCCAGAGATCGAACGTGTGTCTCCTGCGGCCCCTGCACTGCAGGGAGATTCTTTACCACTTCAGTAAATAAGAATATTCACCAGTTAGCTTTGTTTCTCCATTTATGCCAAAAAGTCTTGTTTGTCAGTGTCTTCTGTTGTATTGGTCTTCTGTCAGGATCATCAGCACCGTTTGAAATAGGTTATCCTGGTTAACTAAGTTTTCCATTAACTGAGGTGAAATTTTTAATACCTCTCTTATTTCCAGATTTATAGTCCCAAATCCCCCATGTCTGCCTCTTGCCTACTACTGCCTTCTACTGGTGGGAGGGAGATAAAGTTGAAGACATAATTCCTATTTGTTGCATTACTTAGAATGAAATACACACACACACCAGAGCCTTAAATTCTACTTACACACACACATGCACACACACACAGCCTTGAATTCTACTTGGAATCCCAGCACTTCTATCAAATAAAAACTTATAGTAGTTTTACATTGAAATACTCCAAGGTGTCTTTGACAGTATACAGTCAGAGCAGTAGAGGATGTGAGATATCAGTGATGTGAGGCAGCATTTAAAATAATAACACAGAGATGGTTTTTTAACCTTTCATTCCAACTCCTTTTGGATTTGAAATCTCTCCTTGGCAATAAAGTTTAGCATTAGAGAAAATACTTCTGTTGAAATGAATGTACTTAACCATATATGTTTTAAAGTACATTTTTAACAGTAGAAATCTTGTCTGGCTTAAAATCTACAAATAATCATTTATCATATTAATAAGAAAGGATTTATTTTTATCCATTTACTTTCTCTTCCTAGGATTTATTTCCTTCTGAAATGTCACGAACTTATATTTCAAACAGCTGTTGCTTTCACATTATTGTTACTACTGCATTATTAAAGTAGACACTACTAATTCCTCTTTATGGAATGGATTAAGATAAGAATGAATCGTGTGTAAAGCAGACAAGTAATCGATTGCCAAGAAAGCTGCCTGAGAAAGGAAATTTAATCACAGTTTACCATTCAGTAGTTTTGAAAGTACGAATTTGTATCATGGAAATGAGGCCCCAGCCAACATTTTAGATTCTGCACAGCCTTCATATTACAGGAACGCAAAGGAGCTTAATATCATCTCATGAGTTGTAATCTGAGCAGGAAATCAAGCCATTTCTGCAGCCTCTAATCTACTACATGGTACAAGTCCTTTTGCCCCTGTGGTTAAGTTTATTCCTACATATTGTGTTCTTTTTGATGCTATTATAAATGAATTGTTTGAATTTCCTTTTCAGAAAATTCATTGCTGGTATATAGAAGAAACACAACTGATTTTTGTATGTTGATTATGTGTCCTGCAACTTTGCTGAATTTGTTTATTAGTTCTAAGCAATTTTTTCTGTGTGTGTAACCTTTACAGTATTCTACATTCAAGATTATGTAATCTACAAACATAATTTCACTTCTTTTCTTATTTGGATGCCATTTTTGTTTCTTGTTTGTTTCTGGCCTAGTCTCTAGGACTTCCAGTATTATATTAAATATAAATGCTAAGAGTGGGCATCCTTAATTTGTTCCTCATCTTAGAGTGAAAGCATTCAGTTTTCACAATGATATATATGATGTTCACTATAAGCCTATGAGCTTTTTATATATGGCCTTTATTATGTTAAGGTAATCACCTTTTTATTTAAAGGTAAGCTCATTGTTTTTCTAGTTTGTTGAGTGCTCTTGTCATTAAAGGATGTTGAATTCTATCAGTGCTTTTTTTCTTCTGTTGAAATGGTCCTGTGATTTAGAGCTTTCGTTCTGTTAATGTGGTATATACCACACTGATTGATTTTCATATGCTTAACCATTCTTGTATCCCAAGGATAAATTCCATTCAGTTATAATGTGTGATCCTTTTAATGTCCTCTTGAATTTGGCTTGCTAGTATTTTGTTGGGAATTTTTGCATCTTTACACATTAAGGATATTAGCCTGTAGTTTTCTTGTAGTGTCTTTGTCTAGCTTTGGTATCAAAGTAATGCTGACTTCATAAAATGAGTTTGGAAGTGTTCCTTCCACTTCAGTATTTTTGAGAAGTTTGAAGAATGGCACTAATTCTTTAAATGTTTTATAGAATTCTTCTGTGAAGCCATTTGTTCCTGAGCTTTTCTTTGTTTTTCCTTACCAATTCAATCTCCTTATAGATTTTCTGCTTCTTCGTGATTCAGTTTTGGTACGTTGTATGTTTCTAGGAGTGTATTCATTTCTTCTAGGTTATCCAGTTTGCTGGAGTATAATTATTCATGGTACCCTTGAATGATCCTTTGTATTTCTGTGTTACCAGTTATAGTATTTCCCTCTTTCATTCCTGATTTTGAGTTTATCTTTTAAAAGCACCAACTCTTACTTTTGTTGACTTTTTTCTATATTTTTTCCTATTCTCTTAATCTCTATTCTCTATTTCTATTTATTTCATTTATTTTTCTATTTATTTCATTATTTCATTCATTTATTTCCCTTCTGTCCACTTGAAGCTTGGTTTGTTTTTTGACTAGCTCCTTGCATTACAGTTTGTTTATGTGAGATCTTCCTTTTAACATACACGTTTACCAATATAAACTTCCCTGTAAATACTGGTTTTGCTGCACCCACAAATGTTTGCATCTTGTGTTTTCATTTTGTTAGGACTTGCTTTGTGACCTAATACATTGTGTTACTTCCCTGATTAAAGACTTTCAGGATCTACTCACAACTTTCAAATTAAATATAAATCTTTGGCTTGGCATTAAGGTTCATCAGCACATGATCCACCTACTTTTGCAGCCTTTTCTTAATGAGACTCAAGCACTAGTTGAACTATTTGGACTTTTAAACAACCTATGTGTACTTGCTAAAATTCTTTACCTTTGAATTCTCTATGAAGACACCCCTTTATTTCTCCAGATTTATTTTTTCATCCCTATCCTTAGCCCTCGATGTATATGATCAACTTCACTTATATTGTAATTGTTGTATAGTTGTCTCATATTTTCTTCTAGACTAACAACTTCTTCACCTTTAGTTTTTACTAAAGGTGTTTGTGTTTCTTATAGTATCTAGAATATGCCCTATGCATAATAGGCATTCAATTTTTAAATGGTAAGTTTAATCAAAATTTTTCATCTCAGGTAGCAAGACTTAGTGACTGAGTAAAAGTGTGCTTGCTTTACTTCCTTCTTAATTTTATCTGTCACAATCACATTTAGGAACTCATCAGATAGCATATTTTTATTTAAGAAATTTTCAGTGTTAAAATTTGGGGTAAATAAATGCATTCATAATCTCTCATTCTTTTGTATATTTTCTTTCAAACCTTGCAATTGTGTTTGAGTGTATGTACATGTACGCTTGTATATGTATGAGGAAATGTTTGCAATTCAGTGTAGATTAGGCTCTTTTCAGATAATATCAAACATGTTTGTTAGTATCTCTCCATTGTTTTCATAATTGCCAGTTAGCAAATTCATAGTGTTATGCGGCACAGATTTGCCATGTATTATGGAACAATTTCCATTTGCATGACATTTAGGTTGTTTCTATTACTTTACTTTATAGATGATGCTGTAATAAAGTTTTCATAGCTTTTTGCCTGTTAAATTAGCTCCTTAAATTTTCAAGTATGGATTTATTGGTTTAAGGGTTGAATGTGCTATTAACTTTTTCATACCAGAGGAGGGAGCAGACCTTCCACCAGTATCGATGTGCGTGCCAATCCAGCGCAGCCTCATCAGCTGTCCCAGTGTGCTGCCGAGGCTGTGACAGTGCCGGTTTA
Organism: Aepyceros melampus; assembly: GCA_006408695.1. Lineage (NCBI taxonomy): Eukaryota > Metazoa > Chordata > Mammalia > Artiodactyla > Bovidae > Aepyceros > Aepyceros melampus. The sequence continues at coordinate 188,350 of SJXQ01001931.1, forward strand.
CATCCGTCCCCACACATGCTCCCGCTCTTAGTAGGAGTTTAGTAAATTGATCTTTTAAATATTGGGCCTCATTAATTTACAAAATGAATCATTAGCCTCAGGGTAGTTAAATAAATAATTATACCCTTATTCTGAGCTTTATAGATTAATTATGGTTAAATCCTGGACCCCATCTTTGCAGTTTTCCAAATGCATCTGCAGGGGAGCCACTCGTAGAAATCAAAGAACTGACTTGTTTAGAAAGTAGAAGGCCATTTCGTAGTGTATTTTTACTTTAAAGAATTTAGAAATCAATAAACCTTGGAGTTTAATTTTTTCAGAATAAAATCAACACATAACCAATGAATTGATTAGACATTTAAATCCTCTGGAAAGACGTGGTTTCTTCAGATCAAAAGCTTAGAGAACAATCCTGAAAATATTGTCCAGGCTTGTTAGAATATGTAAGTAAGCTACAATCAAAGGCTTCCCAGGTGGCTAAGACAGTTCTTGAACTGCCTGCAAATGTAGGAAACATGGGTTCAACCCTTGGGTCAGAAAGATTCCCTGGAGGAGGAAATAGCAACTCACCCCAGTATTCTTACCTGGACAGTATTCTTGTCCATGGAAATCCCAGAGTTGGGCATAACTGTGTGAGCATGCATGCGAGCTATAATCAAATAAATTACACTAATATCTATAAAGAACAAATATAAAGGAAATGTTTACATAGGAAACTAGGAGTTTATTTATAGCATTTTTAGAATTAAAACACAAAAAGCAAAAAACAAAAACAAAAAACCTATCTCAATATTCCAGTTTTTATGCCCTTCTGGAAGTAACACCCAAAAAAGATGTCCTTTTCATTAGAGGGGACGGGAATGCAAAAGTAGGAAGTCAGAAATACCTGGAGTAACAGGCAAATTTGGCCTTGGAGTACAGAATGAAGCAGGCCAAAGGCTAACAGAGTTTTGCCAAGAGAATGCACTGGTAATAGTAAACACCCTCTTCCAACAACACAAGAGAAGACTCTACACATGGGCATCATCAGATAGTCAATAGTGAAATCAGATTGATTATATATTCTTTGCAGCCAAAGATGGAGAAGCTCTATACAGTCAACAAAGACAAGACCGGGAGCTGACTGTGGCTCAGATCATGAACTCCTTATTGCCAAATTCAGACTTAAATTGAAGAAAGTGGGGAAAACCACTAGACCATGCAGGTATGACCTATCGAATCCCTTATGATTATACTGTAGAAGTGAGGAATAGATTTAAGGGATTAGATCTGATAGACAGAGTGCCTGAAGAACCATGGACAGAGGTTCGTGACATTGTACAGGAGGTAGCGATCAAGACCATCGCCAAGAAAAAGACCTGCAAAAAGGCAAAATGGTTGTCTGAGGAGGCCTTATAAATAGCTGTGAAAAGAAGAGAAGTGAAAGGCAAAGGAGAAAAGGAAAGATATACCCATTTGCATGCAGAGTTCCAAAGAATAGCAAGGAGAGATAAGAAGGCCTTCCTCAGTGACCAATGCAAAGAAATATAGGAAAACAATAGAAGGGGAAAGACTAGAAATTGCTTCAAGAAAATTAGAGATACCAAGGGCATTTCATGCAAAGATGGGCTCGATAAAGGACAGAAATGGTATGGACCTGATAGAAGCAGAAGACATTAAGAAGAGGTGGCAAGAATACACAGAAGAACTGTACAAAAAAGAACTTCACGACCCAGATAACCATAATGGTGTGATCACTGACCTAGAACCAGACATCCTGGAATGTGAAGTCAAGTGGGCCTTAGGAAGCATCACTATGAACAAAGCTAGTAGAGGTGATGGAATTCCAGTTGAGCTATTTCAAATTCTGAAAGATGATGCTGTGAAAGTGCTGTACTCAATATGCCAGCACATTTAGAAAATCACCAGTGGCCACAGGACCAGGAAAGGTCAGTTTTCATTACAATTCCAAAGAAAGGCAATGCCAGAGAATGCTCAAACTACCTCACAGTTGCACTCATCTCACACACTAGTAAAGTAATGCTCAAAATTCTCCAAGCCAGGCTTCAACAGTACGTGAATCCTGAACTCCACATGTCCCAGCTGGTTTTAGAAAAAGCAGAGGAACCAGAGATCAAATTGCCAACATCTGCTGGATCATTGAAAAAGCAAGAGAGTTCCAGAAAAACATCTATTTCCGTTTATTGACTATGCCAAAGCCTTTGACTGTGTGGATTACAATAAACTGTGGAACATTCTGAAAGAGAAGGGAATACCAGACCACATGACCTGCCTATTGAGAAATCTGTATGCACATCAGGAAGCAACAGTTAGAACTGGACATGGAACAACAGACTGGTTCCAGATTGGAAAAAGAGTACATCAAGGCTGTATATTGTCACCCTGCTTATTATTTAACTTATATGCAGAGTACATCATGAGAAATAATGAACTTGGCTGGATGAAGCACAAGCTGGAATCAAGATTGCCAGGAGAAATATCAGTAACCTCAGATGTGCAGATGACACCACTCTTACGGCAGGAAGTGAAGAACTGAAGAGCCTTTCGATGAAAGTGAAAGAGGAGAGTGAAAAAGTTGGCTTAAAGCTCAACATTCAGAAAACGAAGATCATGGCATCCAATACCATCACTTCATGGCAGATAGATGGAGAAGCAGTGGAAACAGTGTCAGGCTTTATTTTGGGGGGCTCCAAAATCACTGCAGACAGTGACTGCAGCCATAAAATTAAAAGCTGCTTACTCCTTGGAAGAAAAGTTACGACCAACCTAGATAGCATATTCAAAAGCAGAGACATTACTTTGCCAATAAAGGTCCGTCTAGTCAAAGCTATGGTTTTTCCAGTAAGTCATATGTGGATGTGAGAATTGGACTATAAAGAAAGCTGCGTGCTGAAGAATTGATGCTTTTGAACCATGGTATTAGAAAGACTCTTGAGAGTCCCTTGGACTGCAAGGAGATCCAGCCCATCCATCCTAAATGAAATCAGTCCTGAATATTTATTGAAAGGACTGATGCTGACTGACTCATTGGAAAAGACCCTGATGCTGGGAAAGATTGAAGGTAGGAGGAGAAGGGGATGACAGAGGATGAGATGGTTGGATGGCATCACCGACTCAATGGACATGAGTTTGAGTAAACTCCAGGAGTTTGTGATGGACGGGGATGCCTGGCGTCCTGCAGTCGATAGGGTTGCAAAGAGTCAGACACAACTGAGCAACTCAACTGAACTGAACTGATCAATTAATTAGATGATCATATGAGAGTAGGAACTAAACCAGTTTTATTTGGATTGAGTATATCACCAAATCACTGCTTTTTTTTGTTTTCAATTTCACTAATATTGTGGTAAAAGTCGAGCTTCCCTGGTGACTGCGATAGTAAAGAAGCTGCCTGCAATGCAGGAGACCTGGTTCAATCCCTGGGTCAGGAAAATCCCCTGGCAAAGGGCATGACTACTTATAGTTTGCAAAAGCAGGTTGCAGGGATTTCTGAAAGGGGAAATGATATGTGGGGTATACTGAGGTACTTACAAAGGAACGCTGGAAAAGTTATCAATTATTTGTTGACTTGGGCTTTTATTCTCTCAGACTTAAGGCCGACAGAAACGTCAGTCATCTTATTTTTTCTTCAAAGTACCAGCAGCCAGCTCTTTGTTTGGCAGTAATGATACATTGTAAAGTCTAGGACTACCTCTCCTAGCAGTTAGGTATGTTGTGGATTCAGTGACTGCTTTGTTCCCTGGATAGAACCTTGCCACTCAGAGTGTGGTTTGTGGATGGATGAGTGGGCTGACATCATCTGGGAACTGAGACATGCAGAATTTTAAGCCTATCTGCCTCCTGGTTCTACTTTGTTAATTCATGTCCTCCAAGAAGCACACACCAAGATGGGATTTGACATCTTAAGAGATTGTGTTAGGGAAGACGCCAGAGGGAAAAAGGAGGATAGGTCTGACCTGTGTGAAGGAAAGAGCTAAGGGAGGATTGTGTAGGATCTAAGAGTGTAGCACAGTACTAAGCAATTTTCTGGCAAGCCAAGGGAGAGTCCTCCAGCCAGTGTTACGTGTCTTGAAGTTCCATCTCTCACAGGAATGAGCCTGCCTTACTATTTCTGCTGCCTCCAGTCATTTACTGAGAACACTGTATGGAAAGCTCTGCTTCAGTGGAAGTGGGGTTTCAGAGCACAGCACTGAGGCCTTCTTTGAATTACGGTCATAGCAGCCAGAGATCTCAGTGGCACGTTTCCCTGGCCATGACACCTTCTGAATCAGGTGCATCAACAAAATCTCTAGGTGATTATGTGCACGTCAGACTTTGAGAAGCACTATTCTAGAATACTAATTTTGACACTTTGAGGATCTTACCCACAGTCAATAAAATTGTTTATGATCGGCATAGACATCTCCTCAAAAATTCAATTCTTTGGGGATAGTATTTTTCACAGTTCATTTGAACAGAGTTGCTGTTCAAAGTGAGAACTAGAGCAGATAATTTGTTGTTAATTTGTAACAAATGTGTGAAGCCAATTTGGGGCCAAAGCAGAATATCCAAGATGCTTTGCCTGGTTGCTGAAAGGAGCTAGATACAATTTACTTCCTCTGGACTTTTAGAGTTTACAGTTCTTGTAACAAAGAATTATATATTTCTGCTTCTGTTGTCTTTTTACCACTTGGTAAGATATAAATATGATTCTTATGGTGACTGCTGGAAATAAACTTCGGAAAATCTTATTGAGTTGCCTCTGCTGATACAGGGCTTAGTATTTGAGGGGCTCACTTCAACCAAACTAATTTACATAAACTAATTTACTTTTTTCTTTTTTTACAATTTGCATTACTAGTTTACATGAAAAATCAAGAGTACTTTTTAAATCCCTAATTAAAGGTAAAATACTTTTACTACACTCAATAGTATTTTTGGTGATCTTAGAATTCAATGTAATTTTTGTATCACTGTTTATTAGTTAGTGTAGGCTGTTGCCCCAAGGGCCACAGCACTGAAGATTGGGCTATAAATAAAGTTAGACTACTCTGAATCTTTGGAGAAGGAAATGGCAACCCACTCCAGTATTCTTGCTTGGAGAATCTCATGGACTGAGGAGCCTGGTGGGCTGCAGTCCATGGGGTCACAAAGAGTCGGACACGACTGAGTGACTTTACTTACTTACTTACTTACTCTGAATCTTGGGCAGAGAAAGTTCCTCTAAAGACAGACAGCCACATTTCAGTTCAGTTCAGTCACTCAGTCGTGTCTGACTCTGCGACCCCATGAATTCGCAGCACGCCAGGCCTCCCTGTCCATCACCAACTCCCGGAGTTCACTCAGACTCGCATTCACTGAGTCAGTGATGCCATCCAGCCATCTCATTCTCTGTCGTCCCCTTCTTCTCCTGCCCCCAATCCCTCCCAGCATCAAAGTCTTTTCCAGTGAGTCAGCTCTTCACATGAGGTGGCCAGAGTACTGGAGTTTCAGCTTTAGCATCATTCCTTCCAAAGAAATCCCAGGGCTGATCTCCTTCAGAATGGACTGGTTGGATCTCCTTGCAGTCCAAGGGACTCTCAAGAGTCTTCTCCAACACCACACTTCACAGGTGTTCCCTAAAATAGAATTTACCTAGAAACTGAGTTAAAGGTGTAAGTCTAGGTGAAAGAACCTCTGGTCCACTATTTATCAGCAAACACTTGTCAATTGTAATCTATGTTTCAGGCACTGTATAATTTCATCAGAGACCTGGGAATCAGTAAGGCTTAGTCTTGACCTTGAAGAATTCACAGAGTACCCTAGTGGCAGAAATATACCTGAAAACAATTAATTACAGCAGAGATATTTGCTGTTGTTGAGCATGGAGAGACGGAATAGGTCAAGCAGCTAGGGAGCTGGCAGACACAAAGAACGGTACAAATGCATCCCAGGAGACACTAGTAAGTGCTGTGCTTGTCCACCAGGCCTATCGGGAATGTCTGAAATTCTGAGCAGATCACCTGAACTATTAAAACTTAACTTATTCCCAGCCCTCTCACAAAGTAGGGCTTCCATGGTGGCTCAACTGGTAAAGAATCCACCTGCAATGCGGAAGACCTGGGTTCGATCCTTGGGTTGGGAAGATCCCCTAGAGAAGGGAAAGGCTAGCCACTCCAGTATTCTGGCCCGGAGAATTCCACGGACTGTATAGTCCATGGGGTCACAAAGAGTCGGATACAACTGAGTGACTTTCACTTTTCAGTAAATAAAAATCCTGCTTCTTTACATGTATTCATAGAATTGTGACTGGTACCCCTAGTCATACAGCCTTTTCAGACAGAAACCTGAGAGGCTTCCTCATGTCCTTCTCTTTTACTCCCCGAGGCCAACATTAATCAGGAACTCTCAGTTTAATCTTCAGAGCCTCTTCTCTGTTCCTCCCTTCTGAGCACTGCCAACACTGCTGCCTCAGACAAGCTCTTACACTTGAACATCTGCAATAGTCTTCCCACTGGCTAGTCTCCCCCATCTTCACACATGACCTCTTTCCAATCCATTCTCCCCATATCAGTTTAAAACAGGAGTGGCCCTTCTTCCTGTAGGAAAAGGCATAAACTCCTTAAGGAGTTAGGTATAGGTTGAGAGATCAAAAAAAGATCTTAATGACCCAGATAACCACAGTGGTGTGGTTATTCACCTAGAGCCAGACATCCTGGGGCGTGAAGTCAAATGGGCCTTAAGAAGCATCACTATGAACAAAGCTAGTGGAGGTGATGGAATTCCAGCTGGGCGATTTCAAATCCTAAAAGAAGATGCTGTGCAAGTGCTGCCCTCAATATGCCAGCAAATTTGGAAAACTCAACAGTGGCCACAAGACTGGAAAAGATCAGTTTACATTTCATTCCCAAAGAAGGGCAATGCCAAGGAATGTTCAAACTACTGCACAATTGCACTTATTTCACATGCTAGCAACGTCGTGCTCATAATTCTTCAAGCTACTTTTCAACAGTACGTGAACCAAGAACTTCCAGGTGTTCAAGCTGGATTTAGAAAGGCAAAGGAACCAGAGATCAAATTGTCAACATCCACTGGATCATAGAAAAAGCCAACACATTAGAAAAGACCCTGATGCTGAGAAAGATAGAAGGCAGGAGCAGAAGGGGATGCGAGAGGATGAGATGATTGGATGGCATCACCGACTCAATGGACATGAGTTTCAGCAAGCACCAGGAGATGGTGAAGGACAAGGAAACCTAGATGTGCTGCAGTCCATAGGGTTGCAGAGTCAGATGCAACAGGACAACATATGTTGAGAGTGCTACTAATGCTTGAGAGCCAAACTGCTTGGATTCAAATCCTGGCTCTACCACTCACTAGCTGTCTAGGGCAAGTCACTTAGCTTCTCAGTGACTAAGTTTCCTCAACTGTAGTATAGATGTAGAAACTGACTCTCTGTCATAGGATTTTTGAGGGGGTTAATTGACTCAATACTGTACATGTAAAGTGCTTAACAGTGCCTGGCACAAAGTCAGTACACTGCTTGATGGTGGGTGCTCATGGTAGGATAATGGTACACAGAGTATGTGCCAGGTAAATAAACATGACCAGTACTCTCCTTGTCATCCACAGACTAACAGTCTGAAGGCAAACAAATTAGGTCTTAGGATCAATGCTGTTCGAATTTGAGCACAATGCTAATGATCAGGGAATAAGGAGAAATTTATTAACTCTTGTAATCTAAAATTGTTCTGTTAAATTTTTGTTTGTTTGTTTTCTGGATACACAGTAACTCAACTTCCCAAATACAACTTCAGTTCAGTTTAGTTCAGTTCAGTCACTCAGTCATGTCCTACACTTTGTGACCCCATGAATCGCAGCACTCCAGGCCTCCCTGTCCATCACCAACTCCCGGAGTTCACTCAGACTCACATCAATCAAATCGGTGATGCCATCCAGCCATCTCATCCTGTGTCGTCCCCTTCTCCTCCTGCCCCAAATCCCCCAGCATCAGAGTCTTTTCCAGTGAGTCAACTTTTCGCATGAGCTGGCCAAAGTACTGGCGTTTCAGCTTTACATCATTCCTTCCGAAGAACACCCAGGACTGATCTCCTTTAGAATGGAGTGTCTCTCAAACCACACGTTCCTCATACATAAAATTTGAAGACTCATGATTTTGTTCCTGTATACCCTTACAGTGACAAAAGCAATTGGTTCTAGTATGTGTGAACATTTAGGTCCATTGAGGAATAGTTTGAAAAAAAAAAGAAACTGGCATTGAACGCATATACAAAAGGGAAGACACATGATCCACTGATGAATAGTAGAGAATTTGCAGTAAAGCGTCAGGAGATAATAACAGCCACTGTAGTTATCTGTAGTTAACTGTAGAGATGACTGGTTGAAAAAGACCCTGATGCTGGGAAAGACTGAAGGCAGAAGGAGAAGGGGACGACAGAGGATGAGATGGTTAGATGGCATTACCGACTCAATGGACATGAGTTTGAGCAAGCTCTGGGAGTTGGTGATGGACAGGGAAACCTGGCATGCTGCAGTCCATGGGGTCATGAAGAGTCGGACCAGACTGAGCAACTGAACTGAACTGAGTGATAACTGTACCCACTGGTTTTTGAAGTGTGTGGGCTGCTGAGGTTTGAGAGTTGCTGGTGGAGGTGATATGAGGGAGATTGCAGGACACTGGCAGAATATATGTAAATTCTGTATGTCTTATAAGTACATATGAATTCAAAACTGAACACAGTTTAAAGAAGAAATACAGATTGAGGAACTGTCTTTTGATGTTGGAAGCAGAAGAATGTACTATTTGAATTTGGATTCAAATTACTAGTTCATTTCAGTCACTCAGTCATGTCTGACTCTTTTTGACCACGTGGACTGCAGCACACCAGGCATCCCTGTCCATCACAAACTCCTGGAGTTTACTCAAACTCATGTCCATTGAGTCGGTGATGCCATTCAACCATCTCATCCTCTGTCATCTCCTTCTCCTCCCGCCTTCAATCTTTCCCAGCATCAGGGTCTTTTCCAGTGAGTCAGCTCTTCACATCAGGTGGCCAAAGTATTGGAGTTTCAGCTTCACATCAGTCCTTCCAATGAACACTCAGGACTGATCTTTAGGATGTACTGGTTGGATCTCCTTGCAGCCCAAGGGACTCTAAAAGAGTCTTCTCCAACACCACAGTTCAAAAGCACCAAATCTTTGGCACTCAGCTTTCTTTATAGTCCAACTCTCACATCCATACGTAACTACCGGAAAAACCATAGCTTTGACTAGACTGACCTTTGTTGGCAAAGTAATGCCTCTGCTTTTTAACATACTGTCTAGGTTGGTCATAGCTTTCCTTCCAAAGAGCAAGCGGCTTTAAATTTCATGGCTGAAGTCACCATCTGCAGTGATTTTGAGCCCCCAAAAATAAAGTCTGCCACTGTTTCCACTGTTTCCCCATCTATTTGCCACGAAGTGATGGGACTGGATGCCATGATCTTAGTTTTCTGAATGTTGAGGTTTAAGCCAACTTTTTCACTCTCTTTCACTTTCATCAAGAGGTTCTTCAGTTCTCCTTTGCTTTCTTCCATAAAGATGGTGTTACCAGCATATCTGAAGTTACTGATATTTCTCTAGCAATCCTGTTTCCAGCTTGTGCTTCAGCCAGCCCAGTGTTTCTTATGATGTACCCTGCTGCTGCTGCTAAGTCGCTTCAGTCATGTCCAACTCCATGTGACCCCATAGATGGCAGCCCACCAGGCTCCCCCGTCCCTGGGATTCTCCAGGCAAGAACACTGGAGTGGGTTGCCATTTCCTTCTCCACTGCATGAAAGTGAAAAGTGAAAGTGAAGTCACAGTCGTGTCCGACTCTTAGTGACCCCATGGACTGCAGCCTACCAGGCTTCTCCATCCTTGGGACTTTCCAGGCAAGAGTACTCTGCATATGTTAAATAAGCACAGTGACCATATACAGCCTTGACGTACTCCTTTTCCTATTTGGAACCAGTCTGTTGTTCCATGTCCAGTTCTATCTGTGCTTCCTGCCCTGCATACAGATTTCTCAAGAGGCAGGTCAGGTGGTCTGGTATTCCCATCTCTTTCAGAATTTTCCACAGTTTAGTTAAAGGTTTTCACGTAATCAATAAAGTGGAAGTAGATGTTTTTTCTGGAACTCTCTTGCTTTTTCGCTGATCCAGCAGATGTTGGCAATTTGATCTCTGGTTCCTCTGCCTTTTTAAAACCAGCTTGAACATCTGGAAGTTCATGGTTCACGTATTGCTGAATCCTTGCTTGGAGAATTTTGAGCATTACTTTACTAGCGTGTGAGATGAGTGCAATTGTGATTTGAAATAGCCCCACTGGAATTCCATCACCTCCGCTAGCTTTGTTCATAGTGATGCTTCTTAAGGCCCATTTGACTTCACGCCCCAGGATGTCTGGCTCTAGGTGAATAACCACACCACTGTGGTTATCTGGGTCATTAAGATCTTTTTTTGATCTCTCAACCTATACCTAACTCCTTAAGGAGTTTATGCCTTTTCCTACAGGAAGAAGGGCCACTCCTGTTTTAAACTGATATGGGGAGAATGGATTGGAAAGAGGTCATGTGTGAAGATGGGGGAGACTAGCCAGTGGGAAGACTATTGCAGATGTTCAAGTGTAAGAGCTTGTCTGAGGCAGCAGTGTTGGCCGTGCTCAGAAGGGAGGAACAGAGAAGAGGCTCTGAAGATTAAACTGAGAGTTCCTGATTAATGTTGGCCTCGGGGAGTAAAAGAGAAGGACATGAGGAAGCCTCTCAGGTTTCTGTCTGAAAAGGCTGTATGACTAGGGGTACCAGTCACAATTCTATGAGTACATATAAAGAATACATGTACATTCTTCTCTGTGTTCTTGCCACCTCTTTTTAATATCTTCTGCTTCTGTTAGTTAGGTCCATACCATTTCTGTCCTTTATTGTGCCCATCTTTGCATGAAATGCCTTCCCTGGTGGCTCAGAGGTTAAAGTGTCTGCCTGCAACGTGGGAGACCTGTGTTTGATCCCTGGGTCGGGAAGATCCCCTGGAGAAGGAAATGGCAACCCACTCCAGCCTGGTATGCTACAGTCCATGGGGTTGCGAAGAGTCAGACACGACTTAGCGACTTCACTTTCACTTTTCACTTTCATGCATTGGAGAAGGAAATGGCAACCCACTCCACTGTTCTTGCCTGGAGAATCCCAGGGATCGGGGAGCCTGATGGGCTGCCGTCTCTGGGGTCGCACAGAGTCAGACATGACTTAAGCGACTTAGCAGCAGCAGCAGCCAATATTTTTGCCTGGAGAACCCCATGGACGGAGGAGCCTGGTGGGCTACAGTCCACAGGGTCCCAAAGAGTCGGACACAACTTACCGACTTCAGTTTCACTTTCACTTTGCATGAAATGTTCCCTTAGTATCTCTAATTTTCTTGAAGGGATCTTTAGTCTTTCCCATTCTGTTGTTTTTCTCTATTTCTTTGCACTGATCCCTGAGGAAGGCTTTCTTATCTCTCCTTGCTATTCTTTGGAACTCTGCATTCAAACGGGTATATCTTTCCTTTTCTCCTTTGCTTTTCACTTGTCTTCTTTTCACAGCTATTTGTAAAGCTTAGACCTAACACTGTGATTTGGGGAAATTATTTAATTTTTTAAATCTCAGTTCTCATCTGAAAGATGGGGGTTGTGATAATACTAATCCAACAAGGAAGTTAGGATTGAGAAAGTTCTGTAAACACTTTGCTGGTAATTTACAAATAGCAAACATCTAGTAAGGTTTGTTTTGCTGTTGGTGATGATTATTAATATATTGTTTCTTTTCTTCAGTCAAGATAAGTGAATTTACAGATATTTCAGTCAAATTTAGGAGAAGAGCATCTTCCTAGATGGCAGGTTATTGTCTACTTAGAATATGCTGTCTTTTGTTATCTTATTCTAGGGAACGTAAAATATTGTAGAGTTTCATATGTATATCCCTATCTCTTTCCTCACCTATTTTTCAAGTGCAGGTTTAAGTTCCTACAGAATTTATCATGTAACTGAAAAATATATCCTACAACTGAAGAGCTATAGAGTTCCAGAAATCCTTGATTTCATTACGTGATTTATGAATGTAACAATTGGTAACATGCCAGTTTTACTGTTAATGCTTTTAAAGTGCTGAAACGTTTTTCATATTCTCCTTGTTGTCATGTGTACCCTGTTTTCTCTTTCTTGATATTTAATAATTTTATGTAACTAAGATAAACAGTTTGATTTAGCATCCTCTATTATGAGTGATGTGTTAGAGGACATTCCTTACGGGACACATTCCCGAAGCTCACTTAAACTCCTCTGTCCCATGCTCTCATAAGCCCTGTACATTCCCTGCTTCCCTCCCTCCCTGCCTCTTCTCTCTGCCTCCCTATCTCCCCATCTCTCTCTTTCCCTCTCTCTCTCTCTATCCTTTTGACTTTTCTGCCCTTTAGCCTTGATAGTAAGAACAGTATCATGCAGCATCAAACAGGAAACGGCCAGCACTCAGTAGATACTCAGCTCGGTTTTGTTGAGTGAGTGAATGAATGCTGCCCTCTTGCATCATTTATCCAGTTCTGAGACCAGGGTCAGCAGTGTACCAGTAACTGATTCAGTTAGTTATTCATTTTAAAAGGCCTTTAGGAATAAGGTAAAGTAAAATAAAAAATAAATAAATTTTAACGTAGAATTAAATAGTAACCTAATTCCAGAGACTGCTGTCTGTGAAATAGCTGTCTTTCTAAAGTTTTCTGCCCTTCTTCAAATGCCAAATGCCTCCCACTAGTTACCGGTTGCTAACTACTCAGTAGTGTGCCTACAGTGACAGGTGCAGTCTAGAAGACTGAAGAGAAATCGTGATAAAACTGTCTCTAATTCAAGGCCCTTAACTCAGAGCTGCAGATCTTAAACACCTCAACTCTTAAAGATTCTGTAGGTGATGTTAGGGAAAGGAATAGTGTAGACATGAAAAAGGTTCATCATGTATGTCTAGTGATTAAGCATTCATCTCTTTGTTCACAAGAACTTGAATTATGACACACAACTGGATAATAAGCAAATGATAGACATAAATCAAATCACAAATTGCCACCTGGGCTACCCAGCACATGCTGTGTCAACCCGATGTGAGATTTACCTTCTTCTCACTTGACAAATAAAAAGAGACAGGAAAAAGTTGCAGGTGCAACAGGAAGCAGCTGACAAGATTGTCCTGGCATCCCCTGTAGCCTCAATATATACCATTTACCTCCCATGTCATGACTCTTGGCCATAGGTCACATTTGAGACGCAGAACCTTAACCCAGCGTGCTGTAGCTTCCCCCTCGAGTTCCCCTAGAGTTGCTGCCATTGGCCACTGTCCAAGAATGAGGTTGCACAGCTGTCCTGACAAATGAGTTTCCCCCATTCAAGCCAGCAAATGGGGAGTTTGAGCTGCTTTGTAATACTCTTTGCCTCTGGGTTGCAGAAGCTATTTAAGATGTAATAAAGTATCTTGCTCTCTGGTACTGTATATATATTTTTTGAAATTATGTAAACATCTTTAGGATCCTTTTAATGCAGGAGATAAGAAATCATCCTTCTAAAGGGAGTTGATTTCAGCTTTTTTCCTCTTTCTTTTTGTCTCTCCCAGACACTAAGGATTATATCCTGGAGCCGCTTTCTCTGCCAGAAAGTCCAGGTGGCACCACCAGCTTAGAAGGTTCTCCATCTGTGCCTTGTATTTTCTGTGAAGAACATTTTCCTGTGGTTGAACAAGACAAACTTCTGAAACACATGATTATTGAACATAAGATTGTCATAGCTGATGTCAATTGGTTGCTGATTTCCAAAGGTAAATTTTGTTTTCATCCATAGAAGAATTAGGTTTACTGTTTCATAGTGGAAAGGTATAACTTAATTATTCCTGTAGAAATATGAAAATTCATACTTTTTCAGGTTTCAACTTAGCCTTTTTTCAACTTTGAGCTTATTTGCATTCTTGAGCAAGTTTTATTTGAAAATGTTACATACTGTTGTATTTCTACAAATTCTGGAAGCAGATCAACTTTCTAAAGAGTTGATAATACTCCCTTTACCGCATCTCATGAAATTTTTGGCATTGTTGGTCTCTATCAGATTGATGTCCTTTTTATATTTCAGGATACACACATTCTCCAGCTAAGTGAGTTCTTCCTGACAGCCCAGAATAAACTTGGTAAAAAAAAAAAAAATTTTTTTAAGCCACCCAAAGGGAGGTTTGGGGGAAAGAGGATCTTGGATCTTAAGTGTTGTGATAAAGTTGAAAATCAGAAAAAGACTGAGTGTTTGAACAACCCAGAGGGGTATAAGGGATATAAAAGGAGACAGCAGCTAAGATCAGTGACTGAAGTGCTCAGAGGACGAAGGTGAGGAAGATGAAGAGAAGATAGGTGTGAGTGATTGAGTAACTGCCAACACTGGACATGGTGAGAAATGTAGGAACCTAACCGGTATAGCCAGATCCTGAAGTGAGCTAGACTTGCTAATTCTAGACTGGTTCTCAGAAGTGATTGTCTAAGAGACATGCCTTCTTTTAAGCAGGTGTGATGGAGTAGTTATGTATAGGTCATTATTAGTTGAAAACACCATGCAAACAATATAGTGGTAGTTAACTAGCTTAGTATAGTTACTGAAAGCACACATTTTGGTGTATCTGGTAAAGTCCCATTTTGAGATGTTCTGCATTGATTTCCCTACAGAACATTCGAGTAGCCCAGATATTGTTATATCCTTGCATCTAAATTCTGTTATCTGCCAGACTACATTGTTCTTAGCAAGCGACTTCCTTGTTAGGATGGGTTTTGCAAAGAGCAAGTGTATTATTAAGAGTGGACTGTGAAACCCACCAGGCCTAAGACTGAATGCAGACTCAGTGACTTTCTTACCATATGACTCCCAGCAAGCTACTTACTTCTCTAAGCGTCAATTTTCTTATCTATAAAATGGGGGTAACACCAGCCCTCATAAGATTGTTTAGCTTTATATAAAAACAGGGTATGTGTAGCACCAACTAGCATCTGATATCTTTCATACCCAGTAAACAATAGCCAAATTTTTAATTATATATTTTTTAATTAAAATTAATTTTTATTTTTTGGTTTGTTTTGCTTTACAATACTGTATTCATTTTTGATTACAAAAGATATATTTGAAGTCTTAGTTTTCTGCAACTAGATAGCCTAAGTTTTCAATAGGCATTTGTTGCTGACTTGAAGATCTAATTATGGTTTGTAAAATTTGTTTTGAGAAATTTTAATTTCAGATTCTAAGTACTCTAAACTTCTAGAGTAATAGTTTGTTTTTTAAGGACAGATAACCACAGTGCCCACAGGGGTAATATTAGCTATTCTGTAGCCCTTTTGTCCTTCTCAACTGCGTAGCACCTATTCTGAATGTCTGCTGTGTGCCTCCTGGGTGGTGGCTGCTTTTATCCACTTAGCATTGCCACTCAGCATTTAAGGAGACTTGGGGCTGTATGCTTAGGGGGTATAGAAAGTTATATGAGCAATATATGTCACCAACTCCTAGAATGAGCTTTTTTTTTTCGGTCCCACCATGAAACACTTGTGGGAATCTTAGTTCCCCGACTAGAGGTCAAACCTGGGCCCCCTGCAGTGAGAGTGTATAGTCCTAACCACTAAACCAGCAAGGAATTTCCTAGAATAAACTGATTTTTACAGCTTTCAGTGGAAAAACTGTGCTTCTCATTCTCATCCATTGTTCTTTGTTTTCAATTAAAATATTTATATATGTATGTATGTATGTATATACGTGTGTGTGTATGTGTGTTTTGGGAGTTTTCTCTTACATGATAGAAAGTTACATGTAGTCAGATCTTTGATTTTGTTTTAGACACTTTTTTTTAAATTAATTTTTATTTTTTTAGTTTGTTTTGCTTTACAATACTGTATTCGTTTTGCTACACATCGACATGAATCAGCCACGAATGTAGACACTTCTTAAGCTAGAGAGCTTTGAATTGTTTACTTATTCAAATAACCATTGATAGAATATCAGCTAAGTTACGCTTTTCTAAATTTTGTATCACTTGGCTTTTCTTTGATGTAAAACTATTTCTTTACTCTTTTTTGTGATATAAATGCAAATTTTCCCTCAGAAATTGCAGGAAAATGTGATGATCAACCAGTGATAATTGAGTAATGTTGAATTTTTCTTTCTTTTCTAAAATCTGTAAGGAATGTCTGAATCAGAGTTTGTATTTTATCATTTGTACTTATGTAAGATAGCTGAGTGGCTATATTTGTTCTAATCAATCTCTCTTTTTATCATTGTTGTCAATCTCATCTGTATGTGGGCAGGAAAATCAAATTATTTGCTAGGTCTCAGGGCTTAAGAGTTGATAATCAAATGTTAAGATCAATCACATTCTAAATGCAACCATGTAATAAAATGGATGCTTTAATTAAAAAGAAAAAGATGCTTGTCTGATAGAAGTGCTTTCTAAATAAAATGTGTAGTTAGTGTGTACTTTAAAGTTGGAAATCTAGATTTTGCTTGTCAACTGTCCTAATTAAATTAGTTTCATTCTCAGGAAGTAAAAACATGATTAATTCAAATTGACCAGGAATGTATATGAATAAACTTTAATACCTTTTAAAATATTCAATCTCCTTTAAGTATTACCTGCCTGCAGGTAGGTAATTTTAAGTAAACTAAAAATTCCTCTCCAAAACAGTATAAGCATTGACTACTATGATCAGAATTAAACTGGAATATTCTCAGCATTATATGACTTTTTCCTAACAGTTATTGAGGGGAGGAAGGGACAGTGAGAAGTTCAATTGGCATGAATTAATTCACTCAGAACTGCTTTATAGGTTGAATAATTATTATATGTATAATTATTATATATGCTTCCCAGAGAAGAGTTGTTGCTTCTGAGTACAATGAGTAATAAAGATGATAAATAATAGATAAGAGATGCACTTACCTCATCCTTTGTAAGAAATAAGCTCTAAAGTTTCATGTGGAATATATTTAACATTTTCTTTATTGGAACAAAGTAACAGTAAAACTTTCCAAGAGCAAATAAACAAAATCTCTCCTTTGATCCATTTATTAACATAGCTGTTTATATAAGCTATTTGCTAGCTTTATGCAGTAGATAAAATTTTTCCAGAAGAAAAATGTGAACTCCTAATTCTTTGTTCCTTTCTATATTAGATTCCACTCATTCCACACTACTTAATTAACAGCTATATCTCAAATCTTCATGCTTCTGTCAGCATCACACCAGTTACAATGGGGAATTGGACAGGGAAGATGATATTACTACAAAGATTTCTGGTTGGACATGATTAAAATTCTTTGAAAGAAAGTATTTGCTGATGACCAAATAATTACTTTTATGACTTTTTAATAAAATATGAAATGCTGTGATAACTATCCTCCAAATAAAGGGTTCATACCACATATTATTTCTTGGCTTCCTTTATGTATTGGGTGGCTGCAACTGTAGCTTTAAGTAAACTAAAAAAGTAGGGAAAAAATGAAGAAATACTAAATGCTTTCTTAACATGTAACAATAAGTTTTAGTGGGTAGGAAAATGCCACAAATGCATGTGTTGAACATTTGCTATCTTTAAGACATCTCTTGGTTGAATGCAATTTATCTGAGTGTTTTTACCAACCACAAGAAAATGGATATATTGACACTTCTTAATTCTGTGGTAAACTAAAAGTACTATTATGTGATAACTGTGATGCATCTTAAATCTAGACTTAGGTCAAAACTTTGTTTTAGTTCAGATCTATTCATTTAGCATACCATAAGGTATGATAATGTGTTTAACTTACATGGTAGTTACGAAAATATTTCGCTTTTGTAGCATGATTGTTTCCATTTGGTGTTGGTGTCACCAACCTTTGGTCAGGAGGAGACCACTCAAATGACAACTTTGTGTCTACTGGACTGACCTCTTACCTGCATTATTCTCTTTTCCTCAGAAACTGCCTAAGGACATCTCAGAGATGTTCCTAGAGATGGTGTCTAAAAAACATCCTTTCCAGAATTCATAACTACTTGTTCATGGAGCAATAAAATAGCTTTAATGAATGTAAAGGCCTGTAGACTGTGAGCATATAACAACATTTTCTCTCCATTCACCCCATGGGAAGCCTTAACAATTTGAGGAGCATAACTGAGGTTCTGTCAGACAGGCTCTATCCATGATTTTAAGTTGGCTGCTATTGGTTATCATGCCCCTTGTGCCTACCACACTGAGGTAAACAGTGACACAAAACAAATATTTGACGCGAACCTTCTCTTAAAAGACCATGGAGAATAGGAGTGAACATGGAGTCCTTGGAGACTCAGAGCCATTTATTTTTGGAGTCAGGACTTCAGAAGAAGTAGTGCCACTGTAGGGTCTCTCTCGGGGTCTTCCCTGGTGGCTCCATGGGTAAAGAGTCTGCCTGCAGTGCAGGAGACCAGGGCTCAATCCCTGGGTTCGGAATATCCCCTGGAGAAGGAAATGGCAGCTCGTTCCAGTATTCTTGCCTGGAGAATCTCTTGGCCAGAGGAGCCTGGCGGGTTACAGTCCATGGGGTCACAAGGAGTCAGACACGGCTGAGTGGCTTTCACTTCATTTCAGAGTCTCTCTTGCCTAGTCAAGCAGTTCCAATTCCACAGCCCCAAACAGCCGGTGTCAGCTTTCAATACCTACACAGGAGGTTAGGAGCAGTTCAGATTAAGAGCTGCTCTTAGGTAGTATGCTTTTCAGAGAGGGAAGACCTTCCCTCTCCCTTCAGTCTTCATTTCTGTACTTTGGTTTTGTCCTGTCAAAAACTGTTTTCCATGGGCTCTAAGGAAGTTGAGTCTCTCCATGGTCTCTGAGGAAATTCTTCAACTATCCTTTACAACTGTTAATATAATCCTAAAGGTTTCTGCTGCTTCCTTCTTGTTCTGAGGTTCTTATGTAGATTGGCCCTCAAGTGACACGAGAGACATGATGTTGTAGAAGACTTAAGATTTGGAGACAACAGATCCCAATTTGAAAAGTCATGGTTGTGTGACCTTGGGCGGGTAGGGTCTCAGTAACAGCAGCTGCTCAGAGTTCTCATCCTCTGATCACTCTGCTCTTCCCCCACCTTAGGCACCTGTGTGTGCCTTCTGACACTACTAATACAGCTGTTGGAACTTGCTCATTACACGTTTGATGAAACGTTATCATTATTTTTGTTATTGTTTTGGATGCCAGGATTTGTTTGGAATAAAAAAAATTCTTTATTATTCTAGTTTTAACTAAATATGTTATTTTTCCTTAAAATAATAGCTGCCATTTATTAAACACCCAGAATGGTGGGTGCTGCTTTACATGTATCATCCTATTTAATTATCAACAATCCATTTTGCAAATGAGTAAGCCAAGTTTCAGAAGTTTTAAAAAACCTTTCAATTCAGATTCATATCTCTAAAGGCAAAGGCCCCGATTCTCTATTCACCGCTGCCTGTGGGGCTGGTGTAACCAGTTAATAAAACATCAACTGTGAGGGTTTGACCATAGGTTTAATTTGAAAAGCTAAACTACTTCTAGCTCATGATTTGTGCAGGTAAGAGACTCTTACTGTGTTGACTCTGTTACAGAATTGGTCAGTGACAGTTCACAGGACAGTCTTATCACTGGTATCTGCTCTTATCTGGTCATCTGCTTCATGCAGTTATCATTGCCTTTTAACAAACTGTAGGCTAATGGGCTAGTGACTATTCGGTTTTCCCCAAAGGATATCCCCCACTTCAGTGGAATAGTAATCAAGAGTGATGAACCTTTCCTTGATGTATTCTAGTGGTAGCTATGAGGGAGCTCCAAATAAAACGTGACTCTTCTATTTTTTTAAGTCAGTTATCTCAGCACCTGGTCCTGCTGTATGAATTTGATTAGTCATGAAAATAGATGTCTGTGTATTCAGTTTGGAAGAATGATCTATCTTCTATTCCTGACATCTCTAATGGACTTTCTCTTGTGGTCCTTCATCCATGTCACCACTCTGCAATAGAAAATATGCTAAGGGAAGAATAAGAAAGGTGTCTGGGAATGTCACTTTTATTCTCTTAAGTCTTCTCTTGCCTTTTATTTCTCTTTCCCCTGGAGAGGGAAAAAAAGCAACTAGTGGGAAATGGAAAGGAGGAGAATGAAAGTAACTGTGTAGGATAACTGGGAAGTGGAAGGTTGCTGAAGCTGGCCAGGATGGCAAAGGAAATAACATGTCAACCTTTTATAGGAGCTTTTCCTCTTTCTGTGTACTTTGATGGATCTGAAATGCTTTCTGCTCTGATACTTCTAATGTTGAAGCCAGTAAGCTAGCCATAGAGCCGTAGTTCATTATTTATACTATTTATGGTTTGAGGGTGAGCTGGAGCCTAAGATACATCTTTTTCAGATCTCTTAAAATAAGGTCTAGCACTATTTTATAAGGAAAGGCTTCTCCCCCTTCTTACCCATCCAGGTTGACAGCATGGTTATACATGAGAAGAATGGACTAAAGCATGTGGTTCCGTTGCTATACATTATTCTTTTACTTCTTTTACTTGTATATGCTATACATGGTGTTGTCATCCATTTATATTTTATATAAGCTCATGTCATGGTTCTCTCTTTCTCTCAGACCTGTTTCCCAGCACATTTTTTTTTTTTCCTAATATGTAATGTATGTCCTTTCTATAGGGTACTGTAGGTTTGGAAAATTAAGGAGAGAATAAAAAGGAGCTGAAATACTGCGGGTTGGAGGCAGTATATCTCTATATATATATAGAGAGAGAACTTTAGCGGAATCTTTAGATACTCTTCTATCTCTTTAAAACATTTAGAGTGGACCTGCTATATGCAGAACACTGCTTGGTGCTGTATCAGGCCATTTAAATGTATTCTTTCTGTGTACTTTATCTGTTTCACTAAGTTCCATCTCTTTCTCAGGTTTTGGTTCTTTGTGTAAGGTTCTTTTCTTATCCATCGACCATGTATTCTGATAAATTGTCAGCTATATAGTCAACCTTTCCATCTCCTTTCTCCTCCATGAAGGAGATCACATTCTCTTCTTTGTATAATTTGATAAATGGGATTGCAGTTGTCAGGGTAAATCTTTTTAGGTAAATGGAAAGATGAACAATTTGTTGAATCCTGTCATCTTTCTCCCTCTTTCATCAAATGACACAGGTCTAGGTATTCTGCTTTGCTTTTAAATTTAGCCACTGTCCTTCTTCTAACTGAGCTCATTAGATACAGGAATTGTACGCTTGGCTATTTTTCTAAAAGCTAAATTTCCCTCCTTTCAGATACAGCATGGGCAATATGGAATTTTCTACCTTTTTATATAGATATTGAATTTAGACAGACCTTTTGTTGCATTGTCATCATGATCTCTTCTTTTGATGTGTAAGGTAAACACCTAACTTTCAGTTTATTGGAAAATGTGTGATGAAGCCTTTTTAATCATTGTTGCAATTTAAATTTACATAAACATAGATGTGATTTTCAAAAAAACTTCATTATTATATAAAAATAATTCATTTTAGTTTTCCCGTATATCTGTTGAAATTGCGGATGGTAAACTGTAATCATTTTCCTGCCCTTACAGGGTAATGTTATTTCATTAAATATTTCTTGGTTCTACAGTGCTCTGCTGCCTTTCTATTTGCAAATTTTCTAGCAGTTTTCAGTCAACATTTGATTTGTTGCTTTAAGATAATTAAATGTTCTTATAAAATCCTATCATTCTCAAGTAAGTAGTTCATTGCGTCTTCTCACTGTTCTTTCTTTATGATTGTTCTAAGGTACATTTTATATTGGAGGAAAAGGTTCACTGAACAGCCCATTACAGACTTTTGTAGTGTGATAAGAATCAATTCTGCAGCTCCATCTGGTAAGTGTACATCTTGACTACCATCTTTCCCCTGCAATCCAAAAATTCAAATGAATAATCTTTCTTTAGTTGTAATTCTCTAAAATAATACTAAAATTAAATTGTTCTGTTTATATTTATTTTCTAATAACTTCAATGAAGCTAAAATAGAACTATATACCAGAACAGAGTTTTTTAAGAAATAAAATTTTTTAAAGTGAAAAATAACATTTCTCATTTATTTTTCTCATATCTCAACAGAAGAACAAGACAATTATTTCTTGTTATGTGATGTTTTACCAGAAGATAGAATTCTTAGAGAAGAACTTCAAAAGCATAGACTGGTAAGTAGTAAGAATTATTTTAAACAATGAACAGTATGTTGGAAATACAGAATCATTTTTGTTATTGTTCTTTCTGTTTTTATTCTGGAAACTTTCAAACACACACAAAACAGGAGATAATGCATAAAGATCTTAAAACAGAAAAAGTATACACTTGATTGAAGATTAAAGCATTTCATGTTAAAAATGCAGAGAGAATTTTTGGCTTTGTTTTACTTCCTGGATTATCTCTAAAATAACAACAGAGCTTACACATTTTAGTGTAATTTTAGTTGCCCGACACATGCTAGGGTTCAGCAGTCGTGGAAAAATGCCCTCAGCTAAAATTGAGTTGAATTGATTAACTTTTTTTCTCCCACTGGAATGTGCTATGTGAGAGCACTTCTTTTATTCCTCTCTATGAATTAAGCATATAGTTTGATGGCAATACCCTTTCTCATTTTCAGCCTTAACAATAAATACACCAGTTTGAAAATCTCAGTATCTTTTCAAAAGATAACAGCATATACAATTGTGAAATTTTTCATTTTCAGAAGTTGAATAGAAATTGGTTAATTTTTTGAAGTTACTAATTTTATTTAAGAGTATCCAATTTTCCATTATTTGTCAATAAATCTCAACTATTACTTGAAAATGACTGGCTCTCTTTTTTTTTTTTTTTTCTTTTTTTAGTATTTGCTAAAGTGTTCCCTGTATCTTTGGACTTGGCTAGATATGTTGTAAGAGAAAGTTATGATTTCAGTATTTCTGCTAAATCCTCAAGAGATCTAAGAGGAAAATAATTTCTATTACTAAAGTCATAAGATTTGAGAAAGTCCCCTGAAGCACATTATATTTTGTAAACATCCCAGCTGTTTATTTCTCCCGTAGGCAGAGATGGTATTGTTGGATATTGATCTATATAAGAAAAATTATGCTTTTCCTGTAGCAACAAGCCCAATGAAGAAAGAGGACTTCTCTTCTTTCTTTATTGTAACATATAAGAAATCTGTAGAATCAGGATAAATTTGCTATCATTTTATGAATTTTGTTTGGTAGTACTTAGTCACAATTTTTTATTTCCATGAATTTTTTCACTCTTACAGTGGTCTTAATCAAGAATAATCAGCTGTCATAATCCTAGTACACCTATAGGTTTTTTTATAAGAACTTAAACTATATTACTTCGGCAGTTACTCATTACACAGAATCTTTACTGTATGCCTGTAGATAGATTCAAGTTTCCAGAAATTTGTGCATCTATAAAATTGAGATAACCTTTTAAGATTCTGACACCAACTTTCAGCATATGGGCTCTTTCCTCACACCACCAAGCAATTCTCTGACACCAGCTGGATATTCTGTCGATACAGTACAACTCAGTCCTGACATTGTCTATCCAAAGACAGCATCAGATGCCACAGGTTAAGGGCTCAGACAGGCAAGACTGACATCCACTTCATATGTTGTTCAGGCCCTCAGTTGACGCTTTGCGACCCCATGGACTGCAGCACACCAGGCTTCCCTGTCCTTCACCATCTCCCCGAGCTTGCTCAAACTCATATCCATTGAATCGGTGATGCCATCCAGCCATCTTATCCTCTGTTATCCCCTTCTCCTCCTGCCCCCAATCTCTCCCAGCATCAGAGTCTTTTCCAATGAGTCAACTCTTCGCATCAGGTGGCCAAAGTACTGGAGCTCCAGCTTTAGCATCATTCCTTCCAAAGAAATCCCAGGGCTGATCTCCTTCAGAATGGACTGGTTGGATCTCCTTGTAGTCCAAGGGACTCTCAAGAGTCTTCTCCAACACCACAGTTCAAAAGCATCAATTCTCGGCGCTCAGCCTTCTTCACAGTCCAACTCTCACATCCATACATGACCACAGGAAAAACCATAGCCTTGATTAGATGGACCTTTGTTGGCAAAGTAATGTCTCTTCTTTTCAATATGCTATCTAGGTTGGTCATAACTTTCCTTCCAAGGAGTAAGCGTCTTTTAATTTCATGGCTGCAGTCACCATCTGCAGTGATTTTGGAGCCCAGAAAAATAAAGTCTGACACTGTTTCTACTGTTTCCCTATCTATTTCCCATGAAGTGATGGGACCAGATGCCATGATCTTTGTTTTCTGAATGTTGAGCTTTAAGCCAACTTTTTCACTCTCCACTTTCACTTTCATCAAGAGGCTTCTTATTCTTAGTTCCTCTTCACTTTCTGCCATAAGGGTGGTGTCATCTGCATATCTGAGGTTATTGATATTTCTCCCAGCAATCTTGATTCCAGCTTGTGCTTCTTCCAGTCCAGCATGTCTCATAATATACTTTGCATGTAAGTTAAAAAGCAGGGTGACAATATACAGCCTTGACATACTCCTTTTCCTATCTGGAACCAGTCTTTTTTTCCATGTCCAATTCTAACTGTTGCTTCCTGACCTGTATAGGTTTCTCAAGAGGCAGGTCAGGTGGTCTGGTATTCCCATCTCTTTCAGAATTTTCCACAGTTTATTGTGATCCACACAGTCAAAGGCTTTGGCATAGTCAGTAAAGCAGAAATAGATGTTTTTCTGGAACTCTCTTGCTTTTTCCATGATCCAGTGGATGTTGGCAATTTGATCTCTGGTTCCTCTGCCTTTTCTAAAACGAGATTGAACATCAGGAAGTTCATGGTTCATGTATTGCTGAAGCCTGGCTTGGAGAATTGAGCATTACTTCACTAGCATGGGCTTCCCTGGTGGCTCAGAGGTTAAAGCGTCTGCCTCCAATGCGGGAGACCCGGGTTTGATCCCTGGGTCGGGAAGATCCCCTGGAGAAGGAAATGGCAATCCACTCCAGTATTCTTGCCTGGAGAATCCCATGGCAGAGAAGGCTAGTACATTATAGTCCACGGGGTCGCAAAGAGTCGGACACGACTGAGCGACTTCACCTTCACCTTACTAGCATGTGAGATGAGTGCAGTTATGCGGTAGTTTGAGCTAAGTTCATGTTAGTATTTTTTACAAACTTCATTTTTAAAAAAATTGTTTCTGAACATGTAACAGAGGTATATAGGGTCTAAATGATCCACTTTTTTCCATTTGCTTCTTGACCTCACTGGTTCCTTGTGACATTTATAAGATTTGTCTGTGTTCCTAGATTTGTTTTTTTAAGAGCTTAACTCCTACTTGACACTTATTTGAACTTTTTCATGTGCACTCTGAAGGGAGAATGACAGAATTAGGGAAGATTCTTGAGGGTTTGAATAGCTTGTACCCCTTCATCCCTTTAGCGTCCTTCTTTAAAAATATTCCCTTAGTCTCATCATTCTCTCTTAATCTCTTCCAGTAATCCTTTCCCCTCTTTTGTTTTAAATGGGTAAGTTTTCCAAGGTCCCTGTATGCAGGCTTATAAATGCCACTGCTATGCTGATAGCTTAAATTTGCCACAGAAATAGGCAGTCAGAGTCAATATCCATTAATTGGGTTCATCTCCAGCTTTCTTGCTGGTTTCCCTCTAAATGCCAATTCTAACTTCCAAATGTTGAACTTTTCCATATGAATCAATGGCACCTTAATTTTAATGTGCCTAAAACTGACTTTGTTCTTTTCTGAACCAGAATTTGCAGTTTGCTTGTTTTCCTCTTCTTACATAATAGTGCCACCATTTCCCTGGTCACTCAGTTTGGAAATTTCTGAAATTATCTTTAACTCATTTGCACACCTCAGTCATTTGTCAAGTCCTGTCAGTTCCAACTCTCAGTCCTGTATCCACACTTTTCTTTGTGCTCCTGGTGCCTTTTATGTTATCTTGTAAATGGAATCACCTCTAATCAATTGGCATTGCCTTTAGAAGTTTAATATTAAAACACATAGTAGATGACTTTATCCTCCTAAAACTTGCAGTGTCTTTTTCACCTACATACTCTTAAGCTTTTCTGGGCTCAAACTACATTTCCAGTATCTTTCTCTAGTTTTTTTTTTCTTTCATTTACCCAAGGTCTAGTTTATTCATTCATTTATTTAATATTTATCTTGCACCAGACACTGTTCCAAATGCTGTTGATACAGCAGTGGATGAGATAAACCACAGCCCCATCTCTCTTAGAGACTGCACTCTAGTGAAAACACTCCATATCTCACAGTTACTTGTATGTTAGGTGCTTTCAGGAATGTGCTTCATCAGTCAGGAATGCCAGCCCCACCTGTGTAAATAACATACCCCTCAAAACATTGCTCAAATACCACACTTTCCACAAAAACTTCCGGATGCTGCCAGTCAGAATTAATAATCTTTTCTAAACTCTATTAATAACAGTATTTTACTTGGCTTTTCAATTACAGTTATTTAAAAACCTTTCTTCCCTATTGGATTAGATGCCTCTTTAATGGTTGAGACTGTCAGGTTCAGTTTTGTATTTTCTCTGAGCCTTGTTCATAAAGTATTAACTTAAATTTGATCCTCAAGTATTGGTGTGGTATTTCTATAGTGCCATATAGTCAGACCTCCTGGATTAAAGGAAGAGATATAAAATAGCTGAGGCAGACATACTTAATCACGGCATACACTTTTTACTTAAGCATAAAAAAAAAAATAATACTAGTATTTTTACATTTGCCCACAGTAGAAGATAAATGACACTCATAAGTTCTCAGGGCAAGATATAACTTTTAATTAAATTGGGATGAGGGGAAACATCCATTTAGCTGCATCAAAGTGGGTTTTTTTTGTGTGTGTGTCACTATTATAAATGTCAGCCTGAGAGGTCATTCATGACAACTATAAATATTTTATGAAAAATTTAATCTATATAACAATTTGTTCCTCTGGAGAGAAATGGTTTTTTATTGTGGTTGTTTTTAATGCTACTTCACATATCCCACCTCCCCCACCCCATAGTAAAATAGCAAAATGAAATTATATATCCCACTAAAATTTTTCTCCCTTGTGTTTCTTTATAGATTTCAGAGATTTTTAATAAAGGATCAAATTATTATATCAGTAACTTTAAAGTAAAATATATTTATACCTTTCTTGCATAATTCCTAGCTTTGTAGCATAAATTTTATAATTGCATTTAGAGTAACTTTCCCAAATATAAGATGTTTCCCATTGACTATAACATTATTATTACCAATGCAACAGAGATGAAGTTAGCTTGAGTGACCTTTGAGTGATATTAACCTTCATTTTAGTTAATGTTTTCATTTAGGAAACAAATGTAAGCACAGTCTGAAACAATACTAAACTGAATCCTATGGTTTACCACTTTGAACTTCAAGAACTTAAAATTTACATGGCAATTTGTATATACATTGGCTCTGTGAGATCAGTAAGGCAATACCATTGTCTCTGTTTAGATGGAAAAACAAGTTTGAAGATACAAGGAGATGTGCTCATGGCCTCGGTTCTGTTCTGTATTAAGTAGAAATGAAAGAGCTCAAGCACTTGTTTTCTAACCCCAAGCACCATTCTTTACCAGGATCCTTTATCAAATTGGAACTTCCTTCTATAAGCAAATGTAACATTTTCAAAATAGACAGTTTTTAAAATTAATAAAAATAGATGAACAGGGAAATAAATAGTAGTATTCTGTTTCCATTGCTAAGATTTTTTTTTTCATCTAATTTCTTGTTATCTTAGGTCAGTGGTAAATAGAAATTCTTATTTCTTTCAGCGTAAGCTACTTATGGCCTTCCACAGTGGCCCAGCATTAAAGAATCTGCCTGCAATGCAGGAGACTCAAGTTCAGTCCCTAGGTCAGGAAGATCCTTGGAGGAAGCCCTGGCAACCCACTCTAGTATTCTTTCCTGGAGATTCCCATGGACAGAGGAGCCTGGCAGGCTACAGTCCAAAAGGTCGAAAAGAGTCAGACACGACTGAAGTGACTGTGAACAAGCACAAGGCTGCTTATATTTTCTTTTAAAATTCGAAGATAATGTGTTTTTCAATTTCTTCTATCTTTATAGAAACATAGGGTATACCTGACCCTGAGTTTAGCCTGTAAAATACTTTCTTAGGTAGATAATACTATACTGATACATGCTGATAGCCTTTCTCTTCTTTAGTGTAAAAGGCAAGTAAGTATTTCACAGTCTCCATAGCACCTTTCAATTTTTTTAAGTCTGTCTTTTCTTGCCTAGGTAGGATAGAGTCCCTGATATCTTTAATACAAATAGAAATTAAGAAACTTCCCTGGCAGTCTAGTGGCTATGACTTCACCTTCCAATGCAGAGGATCTGGGTTCATTCTCTAGTTAGGCAGCTAAGATCCCATATACCTCATGGCCAAAAATCCAAAACATAAAACAGAAACAATATTGTAATAAATTAATTAAAAGTCTTTTAAACAAAAGTTTCATTAAGAAATGTAGGTAATCCAAGTAGTATATACAATAAGAAATAAAGTCTTGAATTTTTAAGCGATTTAATTAATTAAGAAAAAAAAATTGGGCTTTTCTAGGTCTCATGTGTTTAACTCTTGCAATTTTTTGTTCTGTAGCTCAACTTCTCTATTTTTTCATTGTGATGATCTATTCCATGTAAATGGTTAAAGCTGTATAATTGTTTTTCTCTTCTAGTTAGTTTTTTAAAGATGTTCTCACTATCCTGTCTCTTCTTTACTCTTCAAAAGCCACCTCATGGAGATTCAGAGTAGGAGAAAAATACTGACAGTGTGTCCTGTGTAGCAAACAGATGGTTATTGCCTTCATCTTTGCAGTTTCAAAAAGGGTGGGAGGTACTGATATCTTTCAAAAAGGTGAGATATTAGTCAGATCAGATCTCATGGATTTGGGGGAGTGTGTATCATCATCCAGTTAAGAAATTTCTCCCTGGCTTTTTTTGTATTACTGTCTTCATTTAGTCATTGACATGCATTTTCTTATTCATTTAAGACATCTTGATATTGCCAAAAACTTAACTTTCCACCACCTCAAAATGCAGAGAACACTGGACTTTTACATTTAAGAAATGTATTGTATCTATAATAATCCTTGTTTTAATGCAGTTATTCCTGCCTCTACCTGCAGAGATGTGTTTTTAAGTGTATTGCATGAGTTACATTGCTAATATAAATTCTAATGTTTACATCATCAGATTCTGGCAGGCAGGTTAGTCTTTCCCAGGGTTATCTAGCAATTTTTGACACTTAAGAGAGCAATTCTTTGGGAAAAAGTAACTTTTTACTTGACCCCAGGTCAGAGAGTTTCTAAAATATTTAAGTTATAGACAGATTCTTTCCTGAAAGTGTTTGAAACAGGACATCAATATCATATATAAAATTTGTCCATGTTTCCATTTTACTTTGTTATGTACTTGTCCCCTAATCCTTATATTATTAATGTTATTGAGCTTTTTATACTTTAATTTTCTCATTTTGAGTGTTAGATAAAATAAAGGGTGTGATAGAAAAAAAATAAGCTTTTACTGTAACTTTGAGTACTCACATGTCCAGTTCACATAACTCTAGTATTAAAACTTGCCGATACTTTCAAATTTATTTAAAATAAAAATCCAGCCTCTTTACCGAGATCTCAAAGGGTGGTACCTGTTTCCCTCACCCACTCTCTTTGCTCACGGTGTCCCATCACACTGGCCATGTCTCTGTTCCTCAGATACAGGAAGCTCCAGCCAGCACCACTCACTATTTATTCTACTTGGAATGCTCTTCTCTAAAATCTCATGGCTTTTCTGAAGGGAAAGGAAGAGATTTTGGAGATGGTTGTATCTGAGACAAGCCTTTAAAATGGATCTGTAGGCTAATGAATGCCTTTGGAATGCTTCTGGAACATAAAGATATTTAGAGTAATTCAAATGGGTGACTGGAATGATTTAAGAAAAGTTGCCTTCTGTGGAACATTGATTTAGCTACCAGTTAGAGTGTGGATACTCAAAACTTATGTTGAGTAGTTAATTTACTAAAGTCTTTTTTCAGTGGGTAGGAAAAATTTAAACCTATTTTGAATTTGAAATTGTGAACAAGAAGTCATAGGTGCAATGCCCAGTGTAAAAACCAAATGTTTAGCTCACTTTTGAGAAATCTTGCCTGAATAAATGGTGTGTGTTTTAGCCAGTTGAAGTGTCCATGTCACCTATTTTCACCAAAAAATAGACCTGTCCATGTTATTTTCAAATCCTTTACTCTGGTTGGTACAGAGGATGAAGAATAGGAAGTAGGCAGCAGACTTCTTTGATTGCTTGCTTTATTAACAGCGATGGCTGACGTACCATTCTTCATACTTTGATTTCTGTTCCCCAAAGGAGTGCCAGTCTAGAATCCCCAGTGCTGTGCTTGGAAGTAGCAAATGTTCCCACTACTATTTAAGAGCAAAGGCTCCTCAGGGTTCCATATGGGTATCAGGGGCTTTGTCATTTGGTATACCTCTGGGTTTTGGTATTGGAAACACGTTACTTCAGAAGAAAGCTAGTGACTCATTTGTATCAACCGTACAGACCTTTTTCTGCATCTGCCTAAAAAGAATTTTTATTAGTTTTCTTTTAAGCCTCCATTTTGTTGACCATCTACTGCTTCATTTTTTACCCTGAACTTTCATCAGTAGCTGAAAGCATAAACAAATTCTAAACTGTTCCAGGATTTATTCTTCTTCAAGGTGTCTCCTCCTCAAAGATTCCCAAACACTCATGTTTTATCCATTTTTGTTGTGAGGATCTTTCATAATCCCAGCATGTAAGCAAAAAGTGAATATACTATGGGCCTTTACTGGTCCCTGGATTTAGCCAGGTGTGCAGAATGGGCTGAGGCTGGTGCTGTGAATCTCCATCTGCCTTCTTTCCCTGCTATTCTATCAGCTTCTGGCTAGACCTGCCCCAAGTTTAAAAAGACAAACCTTCATCTGTGTAAATTTTAAGCATTGTAAGTTATTTTATTTTATTTTTAAATCCTTTTATACCAAAATACATGCCTATAACTTTCTTAAACGTTCTAAGAAAAATGCACTGTCAGACTTGCTTTAAAACTTCCAAGTTAGGATCTTCCAGGTCTGACTTTATATCCACTCTTATACCACAAAACACTCTTGTACAGTCAGAAAGAACTCAGTGATACTCTAGTTTTACTTCTTAGTATCCCTGTCCCTATCCCCCAGCAGTGCAGACCTCTGCTTTGTATCAGTGTGGGCCAGCAGCTAAAGAACTGACGGAAACTAGTAGGGTCCCAGGAAGCAAGCAGATTTGGAAACAAAGGCCAGAAGCGGAGTTTTAATAAAGTATTCAGACAGTAATTTCAATAGAGCATTTATGTGACAAAAACAGAACTATGTTAAGCAACAGGGAACGGAACATTGTTTTTCATACAAAGTTAAAAGCACATTGTATTTTCTTCCTGACTACTTGCCCAGTCCTCATCTCTGAGAGAGACAAGCTTCATCTAAATTATTTCATCTGATTGATGATTGTCATTTAGAGCTTTATTGCTACTTCTGTTTCAGGTATTCCTTTGAAAAAGGTGTATGGATTCATTAAATATTCTAGTATATTGTCTATAGATTATAAGGTAAAATCAAGCATGTTATCTGCAGATACTTTTAAGTTGACTTGTCTTGATACTTAGAAATGTCTCTTAATAGTAGGCTTCCTTGGTGACTCAGATGGTAAAGAATCCCTGGGTTGGGAAGATCCCCTGGAGAAGGAAATGGCAACCCACTCCAGTATTCTTGCCTGGAGAATTCCATGGACAGAGGAGCCTGGCGGGCTATAGTCCATGGGGGCACAAAGAGTCAAACATGACTGAGTGACTATCACACCATGGAAGGGCCATTGTTCATGTGTCTTTGCTCTACTGCCAGTCTTTCTCCCGAGATCTTGGAGGAAGCCTTGGAAAAGAGCTGGATTCCCTTGTGTCCAGGACTCCCAGGGCTCTTTCAGATTTCAGCTCTTTTCTTCTTTCTTGCCCTTTTCATCTCTTGCTCTGCCAAAGGTGAAATAGTTCCTGTATCCTTGCCTCTCTTCAGAGAGTTTGTCACCTTTTGGAATTCAGTTTGTCTGGTTGCCTTTTGACTTCAGCTTTCTTGGAGTCAAATAAGTTGTGCAGGGATTTTGTTTGTTTAGGGTTTGTCTTTTTTTTTTTAATCCAACTTTCTCTCATTGTAAGGATGTTCTCTTGTGGCTTTCCTCATCCTAAGCAGAGTGAAATTCTTCCTCCCTCTGCTTTATTTTAATTAATATCTAAGTGATTCGGTTCAATTCAGTTCATTTGCTCAGTCATGTCCGACTCTTTGTGACCCCGTGGACTGCGGTACACCAGGCTTCCCTGTCCATCACTAACTCCCAGAGCCTACTCAAACTCATGTCCATCACATCAGTGGTGCCATCCAACCATCTCATCCTCTGTCATCCCCTTCTCCTCCCGCCTTCAATCTTTCCCAGCATCAGGGTCTTTTCCAGTGAGTCAGTTCTTCACATCAGGTGGCCAAAGTATTGGAGTTTCAGCTTCAGCATCAGTCCTACCAATGAATGTTCAGGACTGATTTCCTTTAGGATGGACTGGTTTGATCTTCTTGCAGTAAAGGACTCTCAACAACACAAGTCTTCTACAACACCATAGTTCAAAAGTATCAATTCTAAGTGATTAAATGCCACTTTTGGTTAAAGTAGATGCTTCTCCTCTTTTCATAGAATTCAGAAAGATATGCACACATATGTATTTGTCTACTAAAAGAGACAATTGGCCTTACTAACTAGTTGTCAAGAATAAATTCCAAAACCTATTATTGTTTAATATCTAATCTTGGCCTTTTGACATAGTTATCAGTGAATATTATATTAGTAAATTACTATGTTTAATGTACCTTGGTATACATTTTGCTGGAAGTTTGTCATTGGAGGATGTGCCAACAAATTATGTCACTCATTGGCAGGTGTTCTTTGGGTACATTCCTGACAGCCCCCAACTTACCCCCGCTCCCCAAAATCAGGGCTGGGCAACTGGTGACACCTTCTTTAAACTTTAATCTGTGTTAAAAATTGTGACCATGATAAATGAGGTACAACTTTGGAGGCTAGTAGTTGGTGTTAGGGGGGGTGAGATGGGAATAAAATGATTTTTTTGGGGACT
This sequence comes from Aepyceros melampus, assembly GCA_006408695.1. Taxonomy (NCBI): domain Eukaryota; kingdom Metazoa; phylum Chordata; class Mammalia; order Artiodactyla; family Bovidae; genus Aepyceros; species Aepyceros melampus. The sequence goes on from SJXQ01001931.1 coordinate 221,584, forward strand.
CTTTTTTCATCTAGTGTGTGTCTGTCCCCTTGAGTCATTTTTGACAAAGAATTAAATGACTTTCCATGTCAACTCCTGTTCATGTTTAGGACTCTGCAGCTCAGACGTCTCCCAATTGCCTTCTAAGGCCAGTGGCTGCACATCGAAGTCAGCTTAGAAAAGCAACAATCAAGCTACTTAACTGGAAGGACAAAGTTGAGAATATTATCAACCAGTATTTATAAAAGCCATGTTCAGGGAAAATTTTTTTAAGGAAGGTCACAGTTTTTCTAGGAAGTCTTAAACTGTCAACCTCCAGTCAGAAGGAAACTGCTGTCTATTGTATCCTGATGGTTCTTACCGTACCCCTCTGCATCACTTTCACTAAGTTTCGGGATATGCTTTGACATGACAGCTGGCTTTGGAGAATCAATATGAGACACAGTCTATTTTGTTTGGTCTCTTTGTTCTAAGTATATGGACTTCACTGTAGCTCAAAAGGTAAAAGAACCTGCCTGTGATGCAGGGTTCAGTCTCTGGGTTGGGAAGTTCCTCTGGAGAAGGGAATGGCAATCCATTCCAGTATTCTTGCCTGAGGAATTCCATGGACAGAGAAGCCTGGTGGGCTACAGTCCGTGGGGTCACAAAGAGTCAGACACAACTAAGCAACTAACACACATACACATTATAAGTATATTGCCCATTCTATCACATAGTATACTTATTATTAATGGCTTATGACTTTCCAGAGTTAGGCCAGACTTCACAAGACTATCGTCTCTCCAAACAGCAGACACAATTGCGGGCTCCCTAAGCTGCCTTCACTTCTGACCAGCTGGCTGCAAATTCAAGAGGTTCCCACTATACCCTCTCAGGTTCTTTAGTTTGCTATAATAACTCAGAAAGCTCAGGAACGCCTACATTTATTATTACAGATATTATTGTAGAAATAAGTCCAAATCAGAACCAGCCAGAGAGATACATAGAGTGAAGTCTGGGAGAACCCCAAACACAAAGCTTTCATCATCCCAGGGATGTATTGCTCTTCTGGTACATCAGTGTATAACAATACACACAGTATTATAACAATGCACACTCAGGAAACCTTACCTGAGCTTCGGTGTCCAGAGTTTTTGCTGAAGCTCCATTAAGTTTGGTTGATTGACTCACTGACCACATGATTGAACTCAAACTCCCATTCCCCTCCCCTTCCTGAAGTCAGGCTGATGTCCTGTGGTTCAAAATCCTAGCCAACTGATCACATGTTGGTCTTTGAACATGGTAGTCCCAGTCCTGGAGTTATCTCATTAGCGTAAACTATCAGATGACTTCAAAAGGCCCACCAGGAGTAACAAAGACACTCCAAACATTCAAGGAATTCCAAGGCTTTAGAGGTTGTCTCCTAGGAACAGGAGACAAAGCCAGCAAAATTCTTTGTTACATGAACTCCTGTCCAACTGTTTCCTTTTTCTGAGAAAGTCAATAGCCAAAATTGAAGCACCTAGAGGTTTGAATGTGTGGATGTACATTTATATTTCTTCTTTTTTATCTTCAACTTGTGTGCCCATCCCACCCTAATTTTTCTTTCTTCCTTTACTAATTTTTCTGCTATGTTGTTTTATAACCACTTGAAATACTTATGACAACAAGATGGAGGTGTAAATTAAATAATCCCAGATACCTTCGAGATAATCCATGGTTCTAGAAATGGAAAGCAGGAGGAATAAGGAGTTCTGCAGCCTTTCTTTGGAGCCTTTGGGCCACTGTTCTGACTTTGGTTTGGAGATTTGTGGTATTCTGTAGGCCCCTGGGCTGAGAATTCCTAGCAGGTTCTGCCATGCTGCTGCCTCTGAGCTGGTTGGGAGGGAACCTTAGAAGTGTGCTCTTTTCTCTTAGTCACTTGTGTAGCCATTCAGCCAGGAAACTATTACGAATCTAATATGTCAGTATCTATGAAATCTTTTTGATATCGTATTAATAACATCAACCTTAGTTTTACTTCCTTATGTTAATACAAGCTGTTTCCATTGGATTTGTCATTTAAGCATCAGTTTTTTCTTTCCTATATACAAATACTTACCTAAATTGACATTTTCTGAATTGCTTCTTCCCAAACTGGCTGATTTTTATAATTTCCAAACTAACTCACAAATTTCATTTTCTACCTACATGTCAGTCCCCTATGACTATGTTGCATGCCATCTGCTGTGTCTGCCGTTTCATTAATGTTTCCTCTGCTTCAGCTTATGAGTAAAGATGCAACACTATGTGCTGACCCCTTTGCTACCATTCTTGACATTTTAAACCAATCACACAAACATATAGCTTGTTATTATGGCTCTTTGCTTAATACATCAGCTGATGTTGTATTCTTACAACTATGGTTTTTATCCAAGCCTCTTTTGTAATGAAAATTTTATCTGATTTCATCAGCCACTTTGAGCAGTTCAAACAGATTACATCTGTGACATTCTCTTCATCCCTCTATTCTGTAAATCCATGAATAAAATCTAGTATATCTACCTAGCATGGGACTTTTTTAGAAAAAATAAAAGCATAAAAATGGTGGCTTGCATGGGCCATCAAAGATGTCATAGAAAGCATCTTTGCGATGCTTTCTATGGATTGTCTCCAAAAATTATATTTTTCTGTTTGTCTGAAGTCTGAAGTTGCTCAGTCATGTCCGACTATTTGCGACCCCATGGACTATAGCCTATCAGGCTCCTCCGTCCATGGGATTTTCCAGGCAAGAGTGCTGGAGTGGATTGCAAACATAGCTATCATTAATCCTAACCAATACCAATCTTACCAAAGGAAGAAAGGAAAAAAGGAAGGAAGGGCAGGAGGAAAGGGAAAAAAAGAAAAAATTGTTCTTATTTGTCACAAGTGTCTTCCACTCAGTTTCTTTCTCACTAATACTTCATCAGCAGTGATCAACATGTATGCTACAGAAGAAAGGAATACAGAATCCTTCAGTTCAGTTCAGTTCAGTCGTGCAGTCGTGTCCGACTCTTTGCGACCCCATGAATCGCAGCACGCCAGGCCTCCCTGTCCATCACCAACTCCCGGAGTTCCTCAGACTCACGTCCATTGAGTCCATGATGCCATGCAACCATCTCATCCTCGGTCGTCCCCTTCTCCTGCCTTCAATCCCTCCCAGCATCAGACTCTTTTCCAATGAGTCAACTCTTCGCATAAGGTGGCCAAAGTACTGGAGCTTCAGTTTTAGCATCATTCCTTCCAAAGAAATCCCAGGGCTGATCTCCTTCAGAATGGACTGGTTGAATCTCCTTGCAGTCCAAGGGACTCTCAAGAGTCTTCTCCAACACCACAGTTCAAAAGCATCAATTCTTCGGCACTCAGCCTTCTTCACAGTCCAACTCTCACATCCATACATGACCACAGGAAAAACCATAGCCTTGACTAGACGGACCTTAGTCGGCAAAGTAATGTCTCTGCTTTTGAATATACTATCTAGGTTGGTCATAACTTTCCTTCCAAGGAGTAAACGCCTTTTAATTTCATGGCTGCAGTCACCATCTGCAGTGATTTTGGAGCCCAAAAAAACCCTTAAAGCTCTGTATTATCTCATCATACCAGGTTAGCAGCAATGGAAGTAAGGGTGGAGGGCATAGTCGTAATGTGGCTCTCCTTCACCTAGATTTTTGCTAACTATTCAAGGGGTCTGAGTAAGTAGACCTCATTGGAAGCAGAACACTTCCATTCAACAGTTATTGTCCATATACTTTAGAAGACCGTTATTGAGTTGGGAAAAACTTCCCTTTTCCAGACATCAGAGTTGAAGTACCAGGCTGTTTAGTTATTTTGTGCTTTATGATTCAGAGGGTGGGGGAATTGGATTTAAAAAAAAAAAACAACAAATTGGGTGGAGGGGTGGGAATTTGGAGGCAGAGCACCTAACAAACAAATGAAATGTGTAAATGTAGGAATGTCTTGGTGGGAGCTGGGGAAGAGATGAATAGTAAAAGACATACTTGAGGCAGTTGAAGAAATTTAAGTATTACCCAGGTGTTAGGCACTACTTTGGAATTATTAGTGGCACTGTGGTTGTATATAGGAGAATGCCCTTATTTTCGTAAAAGAATGCTGAAGTATTTAGGAGTGAAGTGTTGTGAAGTCTGCAGCTTTCTTACTTTCAAATGGTTCAGCAAAGCAAGAGGTGTTTAGTGCTAAATATATTTGTGTGTATGGTGTGTGGGAGGGGAGGAGAGAGAGAAGCTGTGGCAAAATATGAACAGTTATTGAGTATAGATATTCATGATGGACAGAGGGGCCTGGTGTGCTGTGGTTCATGGGGTCGAAAAGAGTCGGACATGACTGAGCGACTGAACTGAACTGAACTGATTTGGTATACAGATGTGCATTGTACTAGACTTTCAACTTTCCTGATTGTGAAAGTTTTCACAATTAAAAAAATAAATAAAAGAGACAGTGACCGAGTTACCTGACGTGAATAGCTTCCAGGTTTACTATTTGGTCTTCTTGACATAATTGTCAGCAGAGCCAATTTCCACAAATAGATAACTGTCTGCTTAATTTGCTGAATTGATTACAAGATGAGGAAAGCTATTATAGACATAAGTTATAGAATTAAAATAATTTTTTATCTTCACATGATTTATTTTATGTATAAGTAAAATTTGATTAAAAGTATATCAGTATATATTTGGTGTTCCTGTATTAAGAAATAATACAGACAGACACTTCATAGAGTATGCCTTATTAGAGTGGACAAGAGGGAAAGCATGTTGCCATTATTTTATTTCTCAATATATTTAAAGAATAAAACAAAAATAATTACATTCTACTTCAGTATACTTAGATTGCTTAATTGTTGGATTTATCATTCTAGTTCATTTCTATATCTTGACTTGCATCTCCTGTTTTTCTCAAAAAGTCATCTTAGTGACAAACATGTAATTATGCTTTTGAGATATATACTTATTAAAGGGCTTCCCTGTGTTTTGCTGAGAGTTTTCACTTTCATCTTAGGTTCAAAGAATTTGTTAACAAAATAAGTCACTTTTTAATGTTACACTAACATTAAAAGAAAATAGGGAATAGAAACAACAGAGGATATATATGACCAAATTGGGTTTGACCAACATCCAGGCTTCAGTGGATGCAGCACGGAAATCCCATGCTACAGCACATCTGGAGTCCCAGTTGGGAAAGAGTCCCAAGCAATGGGTCCGCTCTGTGGGTGAGACTTCAGAAAGTTTGGGGTTCCCGGTTGTAATCTCAGGATGCAAACTGATATATCATCAATTGGTGAGCAAATTGCAGCTCTTGTTTCATTATAATGCTATTTGCTCTATCTTGTAAAACTTGAGTGTTAAGCCTGGAGCTTGGTTGGCCAAACCCACTCCAGGGGCTCAACAGTCCCAAGATTTGTCCCATATCTTATCTATGATGCTGCAAGGCTTACACTCATATCAGGGCAGTGTCCATGCAGTTTAGAAGCAAGGTCAGAGGCCTGCTGTGCTTTGTCTCTTAAGACTAAACAAGACTTATTTATTTAATTTCCCCAACATCCTGGTGATCATTGTGAACATCAGTGATCAATGCAAAGAAATAGAGGAAAACAATAGCATGGGAAAGACTAGAAGTCTCTTCAAGAAAATTAGAGATAACAATGGAACATTTCATTCAAAGATGGGCAAAATAAAGGACAGAAATATTATGGACCTAACAGAAGCAGAAGATATTAAGAAGAGGTGGCAAGAACACACAGAAGAACTATACAAAAAAGATCTTCAAGACCCAAATAACCATGACAGTGTGAGCACTCATCTAGAGCCAGACATGCTGGAATGTGAAGTCAAGTGGGCCTTAGGAAGCCTCACTATGAACAAACCTAGTGGAGGTAATGGAATTCCACTTGAGCTGTTTCAAATCCTGAAAGATAATGCTATAAAACTGCTGCACTCAATATGCCAGCAAATTTGGAAAACTCACCAGTGGCCACAGGACTGGAAAACGTCAGTTTTCATTCCAATCCCAAAGAAGGGCAATGCCAAAGAATGCTCAAACTGCCACACAATTGCACTCATATCACACAGTAGCAAAGTAATGCTCAAAATTCTCCAAGCCAGGCTTCAACAGTACGTGAACCCTGACTTCCAGATATACAAGCTGGTTTTAGAAAAGGCAGAGGAACCAGAGATCAAATTGCCAACATCCACTGGATCATCAAAAAAGCAAGAGAGTTCCAGGAAAAACGTCTACTTCTGCTTTACTGACTAAGCCAAAGCCTTTGACTATGTGGATCACAATAAACTATGGAAAATTCTGAAAGAGATGGGAATACCAGACCACCAAACCTGCCTCCTGAAAAATCTCTATGCAGCTCAGGAGGCAATAGTTAGAACTGGACATGGAACAACAGACTGGTTCCTAATAGGAAAAGGAGTACGTCAAGGCTGCTTATTTGTCACCCTGCTTATTTAACTTATATACAGAGTACAGTATGAGAAACACTGGGCTGGACGAAGCACAAGCTAGAATCAAGATTGCCGGGAGAAATATCAATAACCTCAGATATGCAGATGAAACCACACTTACGGCAGAAAGTGAAGAAGAACTAAAGAGCCTCTTGATGAAAGTGAAAGGGGAGAGTGAAAAAGTTGGCTTAAAGCTCAACCTTCAGAAAACGAAGATCATGGCATCTGGTCCCATCGCTTCATGGCAAATAGATGGGGAAACAGTGGAAACAGTGGCAGACTTTATTTTTGGGGAGCTCCAAAATCACTGCAGATTGTGACTGCAGCCATGAAATTAAAAGACGCTTACTCCTTGGAAGAAAAGCTATGACCAACCTAGACAGCATATTAAAAAGCAGAAACATTACTTTGCCAACAAAGGTCCATCTGGTCAAAGATATGATTTTTCTGGTAGTCATGTATGGATGTGAGAGTTGGACTATAAAGAAGGCTGAGTGCCAAAAAATTGATGCTTTTGAACTGTGGTATTGGAGCAGATTTGAGAGTCCCTTGGACTGCAAGGAGATCAAACTGGTCCATCCTAAAGAAAATCAATCCTGAATATTCCTTGGAAGGACTGATGTTGAAGCTGAAACTCCAATACTTTGGCCACCTAATGCGAAGAACTGACTCACTGGAAAAGACCCTGATGCTGGGAAGATTGAAGGCGGGAGAAGAGGACGACAGGATGAGGTGGTTGGATGGCGTCACCAATGCGATGGACAGTGAATTTGAGCAAACTCCAGGAGTTGGTGATGGACAGGAAAGCCTGATATGCTGCAGTCCGTAGGGTCACAAAGCATCAGACACAACTGAGCAACTGAACTGACCTGAACATCCTGGTGGCTCAGTGGTAGAGAACCCGCCTACCAGTGCAAGATATACTGTTTCGATCCCTGGTCTGGGAAGATTCCACGTGCCGTGGTGCAATAAAGACTGTATGCCACAACTATTAGCCTAAGTGCCACAACTATTAGCCTGTGCTCTAGAGCCCCGGAACAGCAACCACTGAGCCCACGTGCTACAGCTACTGAAGCCCACATGCCGTAGAGTCCATGCACCTCAACAAGAGAAGCCACCACAGTGAGAAGCCCACGCACTGCAACTAAAGAGTAGCGCTTACTCACCACAGTCAGAGGCAAACCCTCGCAGGAACAAAGACCCAGCATGGCCTAAAATAAATAAAGAAGTAAAACTTTGAAAATAAGTTTTGAGATGTATACTTATTAAAATATATATGCTGTATCAAGTGAAAGCAATTAATTGAAAAAAAGTAAAATGATCCTCCAATTTCCTTTCCCATAACAATATAAAATTCTCTATTTTATACTCTATTTCTAAAAATTATTTCTAAAAATACTCTATTTCTAAAAATTATCATAAAGTGCTTATAGTGCAGGTAAAAAAAAGTAAAAAAAAATAAACGAAAAAAAAATTATCAGTTGTGAATTCTTAAAAATGTACTTCAGAATTTTTAAATTAATAACCAATAGTAAATTCTAATTTTTAGGATAACTTACATATACAGTACCCTGTTATATTTGTTTACATAAATATCTTCAGTTCAGTCGCTCAGTCGTGTCTGACTCTTTGTGACCCGATGAATCACAGCACGCCAGGCCTCCCTGTCCATCACCAACTCCCACAGTTTACCCAAACTCATGTCCATTGAGTCGATGATCCATCCAACCATCTCATTCTCTGTCATCCCCTTCTCCTCCTGCCCTCAATATTTCCCAACATCAGAGTCTTTTCAAATGAATCAGCTCTTCGCATCAGGTGACCAAAGTATAAGAGTTTCAGCTTCAACATCAGTCCTTCCAATGAAAACCCAGGACTGATCTCCTTTAGGATGGACTGGGTGGATCTCCTTGCAGTCCAAGGGACTCTCAAGAGTCTTCTCCAACACCACAGTTCAAAAGCATCAATTCTTCAGCACTCAGCTTTCTTTATAGTCCAACTCTCACATCCATACATGACCACTGGAAAAACCATAGCCTTGACTATCCAGACCTTTGTTGGCAGAGGAAAGTCTCTGCTTTTTAATATGCTGTCTAGGTTGGTCATAACTCTCCTTCCAAGGAGTAAGTGTCTTTTATTTCATGGCTGAAGTCATCATCTGCAGTGATTTTGGAGCCCCCAAAAATAAAGTCAGCCACTGTTTCCACTGTTTCCCCATCTATTTGCCATGAAGTGATGGAACCGGATGCCATGATCTTAGTTTTCTGAATGTGAGCTTTAAGCCAACTTTTTCATTCTTTCCTTTCACTTTCATCAAGAGGCTCTTTAGTTCTTCACTTTCTGCCATAAGTGTGGTTTCATCTGCATATCTGAGGTTATTGATATTTCTCCCGGCAATCTTGATTCCAGCTTGTGCTTTGTCCAGCCCAGCATTTCTCATGATATACTCTGCATATAAGTTAAATAAGCAGGGTGACAAGATACAGCCTTGACGTACTCCTTTTCCTATTAGGAACCAGTCTGTTGTTCCATGTCCAGTTCTAACTATTGCCTCCTGACCTGCATAGAGATTTCTCAGGAGGCAAGTTAGGTGGTCTGGTATTCCCATCTCTTTCAGAATTTTCACCGTTTATTGTGATCTACGTAGTCAAAGGCTTTGGCTTAGTCAGTAAAGCAGCAGCAGATGTTTTTCTGGAACTCTCTTGCTTTTTCAATGATCCAGCAGATGTTGGTAATTTGATCCTGGTTCCTCTGCCTTTTCTAAAACCAGCTTGCACATCTGGAAGTTCATGGTTCACGTATTGCTGAAGCGTGGCTTGGAGAATTTTGAGCATTACTTTACTAGTGTGTGAGTTGAGTGCAATTATGTGGTAGTTTGAGCATTCTTTGGCATTGCCCTTCTTTGGGATTGGAATGAAAACTGATGTTTTCCAGTCTTATGGCCACTGCTGAGTTTTCCAAATTTGCTGACATATTGAGTGCAGCACTTTCACAGCATCATCTTTTGGGATTTGAAGTAGCTCAACTGGAATTCCATTACCTCCACTAGGTTTGTTCATAGTGAGGCTTCCTAAGGCCCACTTGACTTCACATTCCAGCATGTTTGGCTCTAGATGAGTGATCACACCATCATAATTATCTGGGTTGTGAAGATCTTTTTTGTACAGTTTTTCTGTGTATTCTTGCCACCTCTTTATAGCCTATATGAAATGCTAATAAGAATTGGTATAAGAAGTGTCAGTCTTTTGTGAGTAAGGGATAATCAAGTGTTTTATAAACTCCTCTCCTTTGAGAATTTATTTTGATTTTCAAGAAAGCATTCAGATTTGTAGTGTGTTTGTTGTTGCACGAAGGGTATAAACTTAATTATATTGTGTTTTTAAGACTCTACTGTAGTAAGTTGTGCATAAAGGAGCTCATGTTCTATTAGTAGAGATGGTTGGAAGCTCAAGGATGCAAATAGAACAGAGCAGTTTTAGCTACTTGCCATTAAAAAGTGGCTTCTTGCTTTACTGCCCTGTCTGTTCCATGCTCCTTCTAATTCACCAAAATGCAAATTAGGCTCTCCTAGGAAGAATTTACACACAGCTTCAGATGTCTACCCTTAGGTTGTACCAATTAGGGTCAACTGATAAAACTTAAATTTGGCCCAAGTAAACTGTAGATGGCTTAGTATCACTGTGGTTTAAACTCAGAAATGTATTAAGTTTGTGCTGAGTCAAAATCAGGGAAATATTCAGTAAAATATTTCTTTAGCCAACTTTGGTTATATTATCACCAGCCTGAGAAATATGAGCCAGAATGATGATTTTAATAAGTGTTAACTGGTTTCATAGTCCAAAAACAGGAGCAGGCGAAGAAAGTATTTCTCAGCCTTACTGCACAGTATTTAAAGTGATCTTTTTCAATAGCATTCTCTGTTGATTTTTTGTTGTTACTGCTGAAATAGTTGTAAATATAGGACTCTGAGATGTGTTTTCTCCTTTTTGTTGATCTATACATGTTTATTAAGGTTCGCTTTTCCTTTAATTTGACTTTTACTTCACTTTCAGTTTTTATGTAAGATTCACTTAAAAAGCAATAATTAAATTTTTCTGATACATCAACTTTACTCCCTTTGTTTCCTTTACCCTTATCTATCCACCTGCCACTAACAGAAAGCCCTAAGCTTCATGAAGTAAAAAGTGTTCTTTTATATTTGCTGTGTGCCTAAAGTGTTGAGTAAGATCTCTCCATTCTGTATGTCAGAGTTCCAACATACTGAGTCCAGTGCTGTGACTTCTAGAATCCCCATTAAGCTTCCCAGCCCCTGGAAACTCCCCTATCAGGCCTCACAGAGTCTTGTCCTATACAATGGTTGTGGTGGTGGTTTAGGCACTCAGTTGTGTCCAACCCTTTCGATCCTGTGGACTGTAGCCCACCAGGCTTCTCTGTTCATGAATTTCCCAGGCAGGATACTGGAGTGGGTTACTGTTTCCTTCTCCAGGGGATCTTCCCAACCCCAGGATCAGACCCGTGTCTCCTGCATTGCAGCGGATCCTTTACCACTGAGCCACCAGGGATTACCTCTATATGTATAGAGCTCAGTATTCGCACAAAGATACAAAGAGCCCAGTCCAGGTTTCTTGAGCTCTTCCTCTGAAGCTCTCTTCTCTCTAGTACCTGTCCCACAAATTTCTCTTGCTTTTAAAGTATGCTGAATGCCTGTCTTTTTTTTCTTCTCCACCAACTGAGGTAGATATATACCCTTCATTTGGGTTTAACTTCCCTGTGTTGCAATTTGGAAATACTACCCAATAGAAAACTGGCAATGTATTATTTATTTTTACTCATCCATCACAGTGCTATTATCCATTTTCTGAAAACAGATACAATATATGAAGCAACTTGTTTTGTAGTAGTTTACAGGGGAAAGGGAAGTCCAGTATCCATTATTTTCATCATGAATGCAAGCAGAAGTTGATTGAATTGATTTTTATTGTGGCAGCTTCTTAATTTTTTTTCTTCAGTGGATTAATATTTCTAAATGTTTGGTGATACATTTCTAGAAGTACCAATGAAATTTATTAAGCTTCTAGATACTAGCTCCTTTTTAGTCTGTCCTATAAATATTTATAGAATCAGCAATAGACTTTATGAAGTTCCTATTTTGAGCTTCATGTTAGAAGAGTAGCTGGAGAGTAGTATGCAGATGTAAAATAAGAACAGCATAAAACACTCCCTTTTAATTTTAAAGATTTTTCATATCCATTCAGAAAATAAAGCAAGCAAAAGAGATGATGGTAAAGCAAGTTACCAATTACAGGGGAAGTGAGGTCAGATGAGCTCCTTAGTTACCAGGAGACCAGTAAAAGGGCACACCCCTTAATGCCTCTTTGACAAGAACAATCACTAACTGGGGCCTGAGGCTTGTGTGTAGAAATGTGTCATGTGTTGTTATTATTCAGTCACTCAGTCGTATCCCACACTTTGCAACCCCATGGACTGCAGCACGCTAGGCTTCCCTGTCCTTCACCACCTCCCAGAGCTTGCTTAAACTCATGTGCATTAAGTTGGTGATACCGTCCAACCATCTCATCCTCTGTCACCCACTTCTCCTGCCTTCAATCTTTCCCAACATCAGGGTCTTTTCCAATGATTGGGCCATCAGGTGGCCAAAGTGTTAGAGCTTCAGGAGACTTGTTTGATCTCCTTTTAGTTCAAGAGACTCTCAAGAGTCTTCTCCAATACCACAGTTCAAAAGCATCAATTCTTTGGCACTCAGCCTTTTTTACGGTCAGTCTTGTACGTAAGATGGAGGTGAAGCAGGACTGGTTAAGCAGGGGATGTACAGAGAGCAGGAGAACAGCCATCTTGAGTGGCCTGAACGTATACATGTGCAATCTGAATTCTTTACACAAATTTCTGATCTTATCCTGTAAACAATGCTGTGAGGTAATATTTTCATCTTAAAATTGAGAAAACTAAGTATTATAGAGGTTAAATAAAATATCAAGTACAAGTGAGTTGTAGTTGTTGTTCAGTCGCTAAGTGGTATCCGACTCCTTGCAACCCCATGGGGTGCAACATACCAGGCTTCAAATCTAGTTCTATTTAATGCTTCAGAGTCTGAACTCTTTAACTATTGTACTGTGGTTCAGAACTGACTACATGGCAGAAATGGGGATCAGCTTGGATCTTAAAGAACAGTTAATATTTATAAGAATGAAACAGCAAAGAGAAATAAAAATCACCTCAAGGAAAAGCAATGTATAGAACCACCTTGACTAGAATAGGATGTTACTGGTGTATATTTTAAATTATATGAATTGGAGAGTAACAAGATAATTGTACACAAAAATAATTCTAAGAGGTTTTTCTACTTGCCAAAGAGAGGATGAATATGGTAGAAAAAAGGATTAAAATCAGGCAGACCCTCTAGGAGACTTACTCATAGTAATCTCATAATGACTGACTAAAGACTGGATTCAGGGTGATGGCATTGGGATTGGTGGAGAGAAGAAACATGAAAGACAGATCAAGTAAAAAACATTGATCAGAACTTGATTACAGACTAAACTGTGAATTTCAGAAAGGAGCACCTATTTGCTTTTGGAAGAGAGTGAGATTGGGAGATGACTGATAAAGATAGGAGAAAGGAAAAAGTTGGGAAAGGATGGTAAGACCCTGTTGACTTTGTTCCCAGCTGGCATTTAACTGCATGGACTTGGAGTTTAGGTACAAGAACAAGAATGCAGACATTTGAAATATCATCAGTGTTAATTTACTTCCTTTGTGCCTCTCTCCAGTTTCCTCCCAACCAGACCATGACATTTTTCACTATCTAGCTAGCATTTATTACAGATAACATAACGTATCTGTTTGTCCTTTGCAGAAAGAAATTCTGGAGCAACAGCAACAAGAACGAAATGATAACAGCTTTCATGGCATTTGTATGTTTTGCAATGAGGAGTTCCTCGGAAACAGGTAGCTGTTGTGTATGTATTTAAATGTTACTGTTTTTCATCTGAAAACTTATCAAAATGCTGACAGTGGGTGTTTTAATCTTATATAGATTAAGTTACGTGAATTGGCTCAGTCCCATTTCATATATCCACAGTAATTTTTTTTTAATATACCAAACATCAAAGATGGAATGTAGTTGCTCTAAGCAAAGTAGGGGAATAAATTTTTTTTAAAGCCAGAAATAGATTTGTGTTTAATGTTGTAGGGCTTTTTAAAATCCGTTGACAGGCCAAGACCATGTGCAACAGATGTGCCCTTCTGTATTAACTTGTAAACTCTAAACCTTCAGCAGCTTTTGGTGTTTTATTTTTAAACATTAAAAATGATAAAGATCTAAGGGGGAAAATGCATGGGGAATTGATAATTCTGTCACCAACCCCAACTGGCCTAAAACCAACTGATATCTGATTCAGTTCTAAAACTAACCACATAGAGTTAGCATCAGACTCCACTGGAGAAGGGATAGGCTACCCACTCCAGTATTCTTGGGCTTCCCTTGTGGCTCAGCTGGTAAAGAATCTGTCTGCAATGCAGGAGACCTGGGTTGGAAAGATCCCCTGGAGAAGGAAAAGGCTACCCACTCCAGTATTCTGGCCTGGAGAATTCCATGGACTATACAGTCCATGGGGTCACAAAGAGTTGAACACAACTGAGCTACTTTCACTTCAGTTCACTTCACTGTGGGTTTAAGGGCATCATCCCCTATAAGACTGCCCCCTCTTTAGATACCACACAAGTTCAGAAATTCCCTTAGACAGCTACACTTTTGACCAACTGGCTACAAATTCAGAGATTTCCACCAATAATTTGCTTAGGTTCATTAATTCACTAGAATGACTCAAAAAACCAGGAAAGTGTTAGCCATAAAAGATACAGATCAGGAACAGTCAGATTAAGAGACACATAGAGCTGGATCCGGATGGGCCCTAAACACAGAACTTCTGTGCCTTCTCAAAGAATCAGAATCAGTCACCTCCTGGCATGTCAGTGTATTCACCAACCAAGAATCTTCACTGAGTTTTGGTATCCAGAATTTTTACATGTTTCATTATGTGAGCATACTTAATTTAATTATGGAACTAAGTCTCCAGACCCTCTCGCCTCTCTGGAGGTCAGGGTAGCTCTGCGTCCCTAAACTTTGATCACTTAGTTATTTAGTCTTTCTGGCAATCAACCCCCCATTCTGAAACATTCTAGAAGCCTACCACAAGTTACTTTATTGGCATAACAAAAATAATCTTAGAGAAATTCCAAGGGTGTTTGAAGTTCAGTACCTGGAACCAAAGACAAAGACCAGACAAATTTCTTTTTATACAACAGTAATATTTATAAATGTACATTAACTTAAATACAAGTCATGGAGTTGTAACCTCTAGGAAATGGGAATAGTTTTAATGACAATGTAGAGTGGACAATCATTCTGCTGCCCACTTGAAGGAAAGCAGTCTTTAGTTTAAAAAAAAAAACAACTAAGCAAAGTAACTGACATTGTTGTCTGAAAAACATTGAAAAGGAGAGGGTAACTGTTTGAATTTAGAAAAGGGTTTGGATGAAGCATCAATGTTGAAAACACGAGTTACGAAGATTTGATACTCATATAGATCAGTTAACATAGAGGAAAACCTATGCCAAGGCCAGTCATTTTGCTTTTAACACTGTCTATTTCAAAGAGATTTATGGGGATGGCAGTGAGCACCAGCTCCCAATCAAAAAGTTTACCAAGCACTGCTACTTCCTTTTAACATGTTATTTCTGATTTAACATTAAGACTATGATTAACCCAGTGAGGAGCCATGTGACTATTATTAGGAATCTCTAGTATTAAAAATCTACAAATATTTTTGTTTTCTATAGCTTAAGTTTTTGTGAAAATGTACATACTGACCTGATTTGAAATATATATCCTTATGATTTGTATTAAACTCAGGGATACATGGGTATCAGGATATAATGAGTGAAAGTTTGATAGAGAAAGGCAATCAGCCTGTGGCAGAGACAGAAGGTTGCTTTATCTTGCACCATACAACTGAGCGCACATGCATGTGTGGGTGCTCACTTCTCTGACTCTTTGCGACCCCATGGACTGTAGCCTGCCAGGCTCCTCTGTCCATGGAATTTACCAGGCAAGAATACTAGAGTGGGTTGCCATTTCCTACTCCAGGGGATCTTCCCAACCCTGGGATCGAACCTGCGTCTCCTGCGTCTTCTCCATTGGTAGGCAGATTCTTTATCACTGCACCACTTGCCACAGCTTTAACCAATGATAAAGATAAGCAATATCTTATTTTTATAAAATGTCCCCTTTCCTTCTGCAGCTCTTGTTTATGAAAAGATCTGTTTATAATGAAAGATCAACAATATAACCTGATTCCAGCTATGCATGATATTAGCAATGTTTGGGGATTATATTTGTGTTCTTCCAGCCTGGGCATAAAAAGAACAGAAAAACATATGGTGTGGATAATGGTCAAGGATAGAAAAATGAGGACATTCTTGCTATCCTGTGTTTATGTTTATTGTAGTGTCATTACTGATGAGATGGGATTTACTTATACCATTTTGCTGTTTACTATATTTATTAAGCCTTTAAAAATTTCTTTCCTCCATTACTGCCTTCTGTTTTGGTGAGCAGACATTTTCTAGGGCACCATTTCAATTCCCTTGTTTCTTTTACCTTATTTTTTGAGTTATTTTCTAGTGCTCTACTCACTATCCACTATAATTTACTGAGGATTACAATTGACATTTTAACTGAAAACAGTTGAACTCAGATTAATACCAGTGTAATTTCAACAATACACAAAAAATTTGCTCCAAAATGGCTTGCTCCTCCCCCACTCCTTTGTGCTATTATTGTTACATAAATTACATCTTTATACATAATAAGCTCATAACATGTCTTTAAAATTTTTGTTTCATGCAGTTATTTTTACATCAGATATGGGAAGAAAAGATTTATAAACAAATTCATTTACACTGCCTTTTATATTTGACTATGTGACTACCTTTACTAGTACTTATTTTTTTAATGTATATTTGAATTACTATCTAGCATTATTTTATTTCATCCCAAAGGATTTGTTTGTTTCTTATTGGGCAAGTCCTTTAACAATGAATTTGCTCAGGTTTTATTATCTGGGAATGTCTTGATTTTTTCTTCATTTTTTCTCTTGGTATGGGTCTCTCTAATTTATTCTACATGAAGTTTGTCAGGCTTCTTCAATGTTTCAGTTAATGTTTTCCATCAAATTTGGGGAGTTTTTAGCTGTTATTTCTTCAAATATTATTTCTGCCCCTGTCCTTTTTGCTTCTGAAGAATCCTATTATTCATAGACTGGTAGATGTAGTCATCTCTGAGGCTCAATTTAATTTTCAGCATTGTTTCTTCTTCTGTTCTGCAGACTGAAAAATCTCAATTGATCTTCAAGTTCATTGATACTTTATTCTTCGGTTCAAATTTTCTTTTGGGCCCTTCTAGTGAATTTTTCATTTCAGTTACTATACATTTAATCTCCAGAATTTGTATGTTTTGTTGAATTTCCATCTTTTTATTAGTATTCCCATTTTGGTAAGAATATCCTAATACCTTTTTTTGATTATTTAGTCATGGTTTTCTTTAGTTCTTTGCACATATTTTTATAATCTAATTTATCTTATGACCTTTGTCTGTTATGTCCAACATTTGGGCTTACTCAGAAATAGTGACAGTTTCTATAGACTACTTTCTTTTCATGTGGTAGGCCATAGTTTCTTTTCTTAGCATGTCTCATAATTTGTTTGTTGAAAACTCAACATTTTAAATGTGATAACTACAGAAATTAAATTTGTCCCCTAATCAACCAGAGTTTTTGTTGTTGCTATTTGTGTATTTAGTGAGTTTCCTGAACTAATTCTCTAAAGCATGTATTCTTTGCAAGTATGGCTGCTGAACATATGTACTCAGCTCAGTGTTGAATAATGATATGGCAGCGAGCCTTGAGAAAACGTATCTTCTGATCCAGCGATCCCACTGCTGGGCATACACACTGAGGAAACCAGAATTGAAAGAGACACGTGTACCCCAGTGTTCATTGCGGCGCTGTTTATAATAGCCAAGACATGGAAGCAACCTAGATGTCCATCAGCAGATGAATGGATAAGAAAGCTGTGGTACATATACACAATGGAGTATTACTCAGCTATTAAAAAGAATACATTTGAATCAGTTCTAATGAGGTGGATGACACTGGAGCCGATTATACAGAGTGAAGTAAGCCAGAAAGAAAAACATCAATACAGTATACTTACACATATATATGGAATTTAGAATGATGGTAATGATAAACCTGTACGCAAGACAGCAAAAGAAACACAGATGTATAGAACGGCCTTTTGGACTCTGTGGGAGAGGGAGAGGGTGGGATAAGTTGGCAGAGTGGCAATGTAACATGTATGATATCATAAGTGAAACGAATCGCCAGTCCAGTTTGGATGCAGGATGCAGGATGCTTGGGACTGAGGCACGGGGATAATCCAGAGAGAGGGTGTGGGGCGGGAGGGGGGAGATGGGGGTCGGGATTGGGAGTTCATGTACACTCGNCGGCCTTTTGGACTCTGTGGGAGAGGGAGAGGGTGGGATGAGTTGGCAGAGTGGCAATGTAACATGTATGATATCATAAGTGAAACGAATCTTCATCACATTTAACGCAAGTTGTTCTAAGTGGTGGGGCTAGCAGAGCATTAAGCTAATACCTGCAGAAGCCATAGGCAAAAGTGCTCTCAGAAGTCGTGAGGTTGTTCCTGGGGGACTTTTGACCAGGAGCTCAGTTATTCCCTTGTCTCTGAAGACCCTGAAAGAGGTGGCTTCGGTTGAAAGGGTCACTTTCTTCTGCCCTATCCCGTGAAGCACTGGCTGCCCCAGCACGCTCCCCTTCAACGCAGGTGTTCAGTGCAGGTGCTCAGATTCAGCGGGAACGGACTCAGTGTGTGCCGCGTGTCCAGCTGCGGCCGCCAGGGGGCGCGAGGAGGCCGAGGAGGAGCCGGGACATCCGGGGCCCCTTTCCGGACCCCGCGGCCCGAACCTCTGTGGCGGGAACGCTGCTGCGCTCCCGCAGCCCCGCTGGCGCCTCACGGCCGCAGGGCGGGCCCCCGCCACTCCCGAGGTCCGGACGGCCCGGAGTCCCGACCACGAACCCCTTTCCCACTCCCCGGACCGAGCTGCTTCTCCTCGGACCTCTGGAGGCAAAAGGGAGTCACTGTCGCTTTGATTGTTGGTCTCTCGGGTGGTTAGCGCTGCCCCAGAGAGTCCGCCCCGCTCCCCGCTGTCCCCAGGCCCCAGCCCCGACCCCCTACCCTGAGGGCCGACAGCTTCCTGCGGTCATTGCCTCGGAGGAGTGACCCAGTGAATTTGGGAGTCTCTTGCTAAAGCAGGTAGAAAATACAGGCACCCCCAGGATAAATAATTCCTTCCCAGCTGTCAGGGGCCTGGCTCTGGGGCCAGCAACAGGGTGGCCAGACTTAGCACGCACAAGAAAGAATGACAGGTAAATTTGAATTTCTCATAGACAACAGATTATTTTTTTAGGATGTGTGTCTCATGCAATATTTGGTACACACTTATACTGAAATGTATTTAAATATATATTTTTATACTATATGTTTAGGAAAATATGCTAAATACATTACATATATGTATAAACATTATTAATAAATATGCATGTATCAGGAATATACAGTTGGTATACTAAATGTATATGTGTGTATGTGTGTGTGTTTCTTGTTTCTCTGAAATTTGAATTTGACTGAATGTCCTATATTTTTTCTGGTAACCAGCCAAGAATGAATTTATGTGGAAGGAGGAAGGGAAAGGTGTAGATGAATGGAAGAAGTGTGAAGCTCTCAGCACTCACTCATTTCTGTTCTTTTGAATGTCTTCTTATCTATATATTTTAAACTCCACTTGTAAAAACCTGGATAGTTTTTTTTTAATACAATTTCTCTCTGTTTTGTTTCCGGTCAACTCAAGTACAGTTTTGTCTGTGACTTTTCTCCCAAGCCATCAGCTTTCTTAACAGATTTTAAAAAGAAACAACCAATCACTTAGATCATGGAATTCAGCTAAAGCTGCTGCCCTTTATATCTATGGAAGCTTTCCTTTTGAGAAGGTTAATGTTTTTATATTGTTGTTGTTCAGTTGGTAAGTGGTGTCTGACTCTGCAACCCCACGAACTGCAGTGCGCCAGGCTTCCCTGTCCTTCACCATCTCCCTGAGTTTGCTTAAACTTATGTCCATTGAGTCAGTGATGCCATCCAACCATCTCATCCTCTGTCGTCCCCTTCCCCTCTTGCCCTCAATCTTTCCCAGCGTCAGGATCTTTTCCAGTGAGTCAGCTCTTTGCATCAGGCAGCCAAAGTAAACTTATTTAAACAGGCAAATTTGTGCTTTGTAATTTTGGCAGAGAAGTTTACTTTCTGACTGGAGACCAGGCTGAGTAGGACTGTTGGGTGGGGCAGAAATATGGAATTAATGATGCCACCTGTACACCACCCTGTACAAAGCCTGTTGGAAGCCTCCTGGAGACTTCACTTCTGGATAACCATTTTACAACCACTATCCTATAAGACACACACACCCCAACAGTCTGTGTGTCTGTTACATTTAGATTTTGGGTCAAAGGACTCAATCCCCTATGAGGGACATGATCCCTTAAAAATTCCTAATCACACTGCTTGGCCCTTGTTGAGCTTATTTCCTCTCTCCACTGTGAAATCCCATCCAAAATAGGATTGACTCAGATCTAGATATGCTCTCCTTGGTCCTGACCTGCTTCGTCTAGGAGGAGAGGAAGTCAAATGTATTAGTTTCCCAGGGTTGCTCCAACAAATTACCACAAACTGGGTCACTTCAACAACAGAAATGTATTGTCTCTGTTCTGGAGGCTAGATTTTTGAAGTCAAGCTGTCAGCAAAGTTGGTTCCTTCTGAGAGCTGTGAGGAAAGGATCACTCCAGGGTCTGTCCTTGGCTTGTAGATGGTGTTTTTCCCTGGTGTCTCTTCACACTGTCTTCCCTCTATACATGTCTGTCTGTGTCCAAAGTTCTTCTTTTTATAGGGATACCAGTTCATATTGAATTAGAACCCATGACATCACTGGAGAAGGGAATGGCAAACCACTTCAGTATTCTTGCCTAGAGAACCCCATGAACAGTATGAAAAGGCAAAATGATAGGATACTGAAAGAGGAACTCCCCAGGTCAGTAAGTGCCCAATATGCTACTGGAGATCAGTGGAGAAATAACTCCAGAAAGAATGAAGAGATGGAGCCAAAGCAAAAACAATACCCAGCTGTGGATGTGACTGCTGATGGAAGTAAAGTCCGATGATGTAAAGAGCAATATTGCACAGGAACCTGGAATGTCAGGTCCATGAATCAAGGCAAATTGGAAGTGGTCAAACAGGATATGGCAAGAGTGAACGTCGACATTCTAGGAATCAGTGAACTAAGATGGACTGGAATGGGTGAGTTTAACTCAGATGACCATTATATCTCCTACTGTGGGCAGGAATCCCTTAGAAGAAATGGAGTAGCCATCACAGTTAACAAAAGAGTATGAAATGCAGTACTTGGATGCAATCTCAAAAACGACAGAATGATCTCTGTTCATTTCCAAGGCAAACCATTCAGTATCACAGTAATCCAAGTCTATGCCTCAACCAGTAATGCTGAAGAAGTGAAGTTGAACAGTTCTATAAAGAACTAAAAGATCTTCTAGAACTAACACTCAAAAGAGATGTCCAGGCCACAGGACTGGAATGCAAAAGTAAGAAATCAGGAAACACCTGGAGTAACAGGCAAATTTGGCCTTGGGAGTACAGAATGAAGCAGGGCAAAGGTTAATAGAGTTTTGCCAAGAGAATGCACTGGTCATAGCAAACACCCTTTTCCAACAACACAGGTGAAGACTCTACACATAGACATCACCAGATGGTCAATACCAAAATCAGATTGATTATATTCTTTGCAGCCAAATATGGAGAAGCTCTATATAGTCAGCAAAAACAAGACTGGGAGCTGACTGTGGCTCAGATCATGGACTCATTACCAAATTCAGACTTAAATGGAAAAAGGTAGGGAAAACCACTTGACCATTCAGGTATGACCTAAATCAAATCCCTTACTATTATACAGTGGAAGTGAGAAATAGATTCAAGGGATTAGACCTGATAGAGTGCCTGAAGAACTATGGTTGGAGGTTCATGACATTGTACAGGAGGCAGTGATTAAGACCATCCCTAAGAAAAAGAATGCAAAAAGGCAAAATGGTTGTCGGAGGAGGCCTTACAAATAGCTATGAAAAGAAGAGAAGTGAAAGGCAAAGGAGAAAAGGGAAGATTTACCCATTTGAATGCAGAGTTCCAAAGAATAGCAAGGAGAGATAAGAAAGACTTCTTCAGTGATCAGTGCAAAGAAATAGAGGAAAACAATAGAATGGGAAAAACTAGAGATCTCTTCAAGAAAATTAGAGAAACCAAAGGAACTTTTCATGCAATGATGGATACAATAAAGGACAGAAATGGTATGGACCTAACAGAAGCAGAAGATATTAAAAAGAGGTGGCAAGAATACACAGAAGAACTATACAAAAAAGATCTTCATGACCCAGATAACCACAATGGTGTGATCATTCACCTAGAGCCAGACATCCTGGAATATGAAGTCAAGTGGGCCTTAGGAAGCATCACTACAGACAAAGTAGTGGAGGTGATGGAATTCCAGCTGAGCTATTTCAAATCCTAAAAGATGATGCTATGAAAGTGCTGCACTCAATATGCCAGCAAATTTGGAAAACTCAGCAGTGGCCACAGGACTGGAAAAGGTCAGTTTTCATTCCAGTCCCAAAGAAAGGCAATGCCAAAGAATGCTCAAGTTACTGCACAATTGCACTCATCTCAGATGCTAACCAAGTAATGCTCAAAATTCTCCAAGCCAGGCTTCAATAGTACATGAACTGTGAAATTCCAGATGTTCAAACTGGATTGAGAAAAAGCAGAGGAACCAGAGATCAAATTGCCAACATCTGTTGGATCATCGAAAAAGCAAGAGAGTTCCAGAAAAACATCTACTTCTGCTTTATTGACTATGCCAAAGCCTTTGACTCTGTGGATATCAACAAACTCTGGAAAATTTTTAAGAGATGGGAATACCAGACCACCTGATCTGCCCTCTGAGAAATCTATTTACAGGTCAGGAAGCAACAGTTAGAACTGGACATGGAACAAGAGACTAGTATCAAATAGGAAATGGAGTACGTCAAGGCTGTATATTGTCACCCTGCTTATTTAACTTCTATGCAGAGTACATCATGAGAAACGCTGAGCTGGAAGAAGCACAAGCTGGAATCAAGATTGCTTGGAGAAATATCAATAACCTCAGATATGCAGGTAACACTACCCTTGTGGCAGAAAGTGAAAAAGAACTAAAAAGCCTCTTGATGTAAGTGAAAGAGGAGAGTGAAAAAGTTGGCTTAAAACTCAACATTCAGAAAACTAAGATCATGGCATCCAGTCCCATCACTTCATGGCAAATGGATGGGGAAACAATGGAAACAGTACAAGACTTTATTTTTTTGGCCTCTAGAATCACTGCAGATGGTGACCGCAAGCCATGAAATTAAAAGACACTTGCTCCTTGGCAGAAAAGCTATGACCAAACTAGCCAGCATATTAAAAAGCAGAGACATTATCAACAAAGATCTGTCTAGTCAAGGCTATAGTTTTCCAGTAGTCATGTGTGGATGTGAGAGTTGGTCTTAAAGAAAGCTGAGCACTGAAGAATTGATACTTTTGAACTGTGGTGTTGGAGAAGACTCTTGAGACTCCTTTGGAATGCAAGGAGATCCAATCAGTCAATCCTAATGGAAATCAGTCCTGAATATTCATTGGAAGGACTGATGCTGAAGCTCCAATACTTTGGCCACTTGATGGGAAGAACTGACTCATTTGAAAAGATCCTGATGCTGGGAAAGATTGAAGGTGGGAGGAGAAGGGGATGACAGAGGATGAGATGGTTGGATGACATCACCAACTCAATGGACATGAGTTTGAGTAAACTCCAGGAGCTGGTGATGGACAGGGAAGCCTGGCATATTGCAGTCCATGGGGTTGTAAAGAGTCAGACACTACTGAGTGACTGAACTGAACTGAACTAATGATGTCACTTTACCCTGATACCTCTATAAAGACCCTATCTCAAATAAGGTCATGTTCTGAGGAAGTAGGGGTTAGGATTTCAATATATTTTGTTGTGAGGGACATGGTTCAATCTCTCTGTGTGTGTGTATTAGTCACTCAGTCCTATCCAACTCTTTGTGACCCCATGGGCTGTAGCCCATCAGGCTTCTCTGTCCATGGAATTCTCTAGGCAAGAATACTGCAGTCAGTAGCCATTCCCTTCTTCAGATCTTCCCAACCCAGGGATCAAACCTGGGTCTCCTGCTGCAGGCAGATTCTTTACCGTCTGAACCAACAAGGAAGCCCCAATTCAACTCATAACACCAAGAAAACTCTGATGAATGAAAGTGCAATTCATTGGTACCTGAAAGCTGACTCTGGGGGAGAGGCATCCCATCTGGACCTTCATAGCCAGCATTTTGGCCACTAGTTTGGAGCTATGGTCAGGAAGCTCCCAAAACCCAGGAAGTGCTGGCTTCCTGGGAGAGCCCACTGTTCCCATCAGATGCTTAAACTTGGTCAGAGAAACCAGCTGAGCTCCTGACAGGAGAGGTGCTTTCCTCTCCAAAATGAGCCTTTATGTGGTGGAGATGCTTGCCCCAGGGAGGGGGTTCTTGTCTTCCGCAGGGCAGAGGCCCACTTGTCTTCTCTCACTGCAGGTGAAAACAGGACTCTGAGCAGAGCATCCTCCATGGATTTGTCCAACACACGTGACACCCAAGTTCACTGGGGAACTGGGAATTGGTCCAGGAAAGAAAAACAAGGGCAGGCATTTGGAGGATTTGAGGTAAAAATTTAATAATGTGTAGTAAATGTTTATCATAATTTGGGTCTCATAAAACCCTGCCTCCCTGGACTGTGTGTTCTTCCCTGGATGATAGAACTCTAATGCAGTGCTGTGTTCTGTCACATACACTTGAAATCTGAAGACTCAAAACAACGCTGAGTACAGTCACAGTACAGTTTCGAACTCAGACTTTGGTCACCTTATTGTTCCGTAAGATTTTAATATTCTAATTAGTAACAGGAAATCTTTCAGGTAAGTGAGAGAATCCCAGTTCCTCCAGTGATTTATGGAGACAAAAAGAATCCAGTCAATCACTCTGTAGTTTCCAGAGAACTATCACCTGTCCCATAGCTGCTAAGTTCAGAGTGAAATCAGGCTAATAGCACATGTGGTCTCCCAGCATTATTGTTCCCCGGGGAGAGTCTCCAGGCCCCACCAATGCTAATTTGGTAGTCAGGGCCATCACGTCCTGCCATATTTGGAAAGATTTTTGACAACCCCCTGCCTCCAGGCCTAATTTTTGGTCCTTTTTGCCAAAGTGAGATCCGTTGTCTCCTTGGGATATGAATTTTCAATGAATTCATATCCCAATGAATTCATATCCCAATGAATTTTCAATTTCCCTAAAATATTAATGTATTGAAGGTGCAAAATTTGACACGTGAACAAATGGGATGGAGAATAGCTTCAGGGAGGAAGTCCCCATTCTGTGATGGTCAGTGCCATTTGGGGCTTTGGAGGTAGTTTGGAAAATGAATTAGACTCTGTCCTTAAAAATAAAGTTATTTGGCAAAGTGAGGAAACTTGATCCAGCAGAGAGCCCTTAACAGCCTTTTGTACACTTTTAAAGATGTTGGAAGTTATGACTGCTAATCAGTACCTACAGATCATTTGAGTCATCAATTTCTTGATCCATGGTGAGCACATTAATAATTTTCCTTCATGCATTTTAGGTGAAAAGAGATTTCGGATAGAAGACTAATTGAGTCACTTGTGTACATGGGCACCGCTGCCCTTCTCCTTGTCTTCCCTCTTTGGCCCCCTCCTTCAACATGTATCCCCATGCTTTTGTGAGTCAGCTCTGCTCCAGGGTACCCACTCACCTTCCCATGAACAACGTATGTTTTCTTCCTGTCAGTTCTTCATTTCTTTTTTCTCTTCCTGACACACATTCACACCTGTGTCCTATCACTTAATTGTTCTGTGTCATGGTATACATTTTATCTTTTAATTTTCTTGTCTACCATCTTATCCGCCTGCAACGCAGGAGACCCCAGTCTACCATCTTACATCTAGCTTTTCTTTAGCAAACACATACTTGTTTTATTCTGATACTGTGTTTTGATTGTGTTTTCTACTCAGTTTGCCATTATTATAGTTTTTCTTTTTTTCTGTTGCTTTGGTTTTCTCTCCCAGTGGTGAAAGTGAAACTGAAAGTCACTCAGTCGTGTCTGGCTCTTTGTGACCCCATAGTCTATACAGTCCATGGAATTCTCCAGGCCAGAATACTAGAGTGGGTTTGTTGCCATGCCCTGCTCCAGAGGATCTTCCCAACCCAGGGATCAACCCCAGGTCTCCCGCATTGCAGGCAGATTCTTTACCAGCTGAGCTACAAGAGAAGCCCAAGAATATTGGAGTGGGAAACCTATCCCTTCTCCAGCGGATCTTCCTGACCCGGGAATCGAACTGGGGTCTCCTGCATTGCAGGTAGATTCTTTACCAACTGACCTATGAGGGAAGCCCTCTCCCAGGGGTGTGGAAACCAAATCGCAGGTGCTGAAACTGATCAACATCACCAGCAGCCCTGTTGCCATCCCTCCCCGGTGTTCACCAGTGAGCGCTCTAGTTCTTGCAAGAGCAGGTGTGATCAATCCCTGTCCAGCCCCCTCCAGCCTGTTTCCAGAAATTTGGGTGGGTCATTCCCACCTGGCAATATGTTTAGTCTCCTTCCCTGAAGCTGAATGTGCCTACAGGGGTCCTGCTCTTCTCCAGGGCCCCTCTGTAGGGCTTGTGGGGGAACAGCTCAGAAGTTACCCGCAGGGTTGGTGGGCAGAGCAGGCAGGTTGATGAAGAAACTGGTAAAAGTGTATGGTGTGGGGGGAGTTGTTCTTCTGGATTATTTTGAATAAGGCGCTTCTCTAATGTCTTGTGCTCAAAAGTCATGTTATTAAAACTGTTAAGATTGCTGCAAAACAGATGCTCCAGATTTGGTGAAGTCAGTTCTATTTTTTCCTTTTTAAAATTTTGGATTGATGATCTTCTAAAGAGGTACCGGAATGATGTTTCTGACTACTCTTTGAGAGTCTCTAGCCTTCCCCCAGGGAATGTAATATGCCTTTTTTCCCCCCTCTGTATTCAAGATTTCCTTTTCATCTTTTATTTTCAGCAGCTTGAAAATGATATATCTAGGTATGATGTTTTTGTTTTCTGCTTGATGTTTCTGGGTTTTGGATTTGTGGTTTGGTGTCTGTTATGAATTTTGAAAAATTCTCAGTCATTAGTTCTTCCAGTATTTCTTCTGCCTCATTCTCTCTCTTCTCCTTCTTGTATTTCAATTGCTATATTAGACCACTTTTCATTGTCTCATTTTAAATATAAAAACATAGATACATTGTGAGTAAAGGATGAAAAATATGCAAACACTAAAGAAAGCTGGAATAGCTATATTATATTAATAGCTGAAAAATTAGACTTTAATATAAGGTATATTTTCAGGGATAAATAATGATGTTACATAATGATAAAGGGATCAATTCTCTAAGAAGACATAGCAACCCTAAATGTGTGTGTATCTAAGGCAGTACTTAAAAAGACATGAGGAAAAGACTACTGGAACTGAAAGGAGAAGGAAAAAAAAAACGATGGAGAAAAAGACTTCAACAATTATAGATGGAGACTTCAAGGACTGATAGAAAAAGTGGACTGAAAACAGTAGACAAAGAAGATCTGAATAATATCAATATTGACCTGATTGATGTTTATAGAATACTCAGAAAGAGCAGAAAACACATTTTTTCCCAACACATTTATTTCCAACAAAATACTCACCAAGGTAGACCATACAGTGGCTCATAAAGAAAACCTTAACAGGCTTTTAAAAATGGAAACCTCTTCTTGGTTCCTGTAGTTTTGGCTTGTGGACAGGAGTAGTGGTGCTGCCTACAGAGTGTGCATGGCACCCTTGCTGGGCCAGTGGGATGGAGGGCAGGTTAAAAAAAATCAAGGAAATCTCACAAAGTATGTTCATAAAGTATACTAGAATTAAGCTAGCAATCAGTAGCAGTAAGGTATCTGGAAAATTCCCAAATATTTGGCAATTAACACACTTCTCTATAATCTATGGGCCTCAAGAGGCTAGAGATGTTGGTCTGTTTGTGTGCCAGAATGGTGCCTGGCACACAGAAGGCACTCATTGCATACTGCTGAGTGGATGAAGGAGTAAACACTTCCAGTCATTTCACTTATCATAAGTTAGGGGAAGGGCATTCCAAAAGTAGGAATCTTTGAGCACTTGATATGCCAGACAGCTCAAAAAGTGCCTATTTAGTATAAAATCCCTGTAAAAATAGGGGTGTACTAGACACAGAATGGGTAACATCAGTTATTCCAGATCAGGAACCCCAAATAGATCCAACAGTGTCTCTGCTTTTAAGGAACTCTTTTCTTCTCACTCAGAGACAGGGTTAGAGTCACTGGACTCTGAATCTGGAAAACTAGGCGTTCACAAGTGTTTGATGGATTAGTGTCTCTCATTCACTTATTCATCATTTAGCAAGCATTTGTGGTGTGCCCGCCATGTGACAGGCACTGTTCCTGGCACTACGTTGCTCACTGGATCTCGCCAAGGAAAAAATTCCAGTGTCCAACTGAGAGCAATGGTTGGTATTCTCCTAAGTGTAAAAACACCCAGTGTGATTGATTAGATTTACTTTAAAATCTTAAAAATTTTTATTTTATGGTTGGATTTCATTACATATTTTTTTAAAATGCCAACTCTTCTTAGGTGAAAAAATCATACTCCTAGTATTTATAAGTTCCTCCACTCTCAGATGTAGAAGATAAGTGATCTTTTTTCTATTTTAATGGGCATGCTTAAAATTTTTTACTTAATGTTTTTTACTAGTTAAACTTACATATATATGAATATATGTATCTATTGAGAAAGAAATTAAAAAGGCAAACAATTCTGTAAAATTTACTTAAAGAATAATTGTTTCCTGTTCCTACTCTGCAGTGACAACAGTGTTTTCAGCTGTTGTTTCTGATATTTGCCTAAATTTCTAATTAAACTGCATATAATGCCCTTTCTTGATTATTTTTTTATTTTAGATACAGTCTGTTGATCTCTTTTATCTGAAGATGAAGGTTTAGCTTGAAGACCTCATCCCCCCTTTTCCTCTTTCCATCCTCCCAATAAAGTTTTGGCATAATATTTAGTGAAATCAATACTTAAGGATAATAGTTTTGAAAAATTATACATCATTCGAATTGAATCATGTAATGTATTCCAGTTATATTTTCTTTGTCTTTCTCTGACTTAATAATTCTGTCTCTCTATGAAAAAAATTTTTTTTCTTGATTTTCTAAGTACCTATCACAAATTTATCCCCAAATGATCTGCCAGCAATGATAGTACCTACTGGACATGTGAGACATGTGTGGATGTTCTCAGGCTCTCTGAAGGTGGGTGGGGAGGGAAATCGAGACTGAGAGTCAAGAACCCAGGATAAGCTCCAGAACAGCATTTGAATATATAAAGCCCAAAGTATGGAGGGACAAAGACCACCCGAGAGACTGGACATGTATCACTGTGGGAGTGATGGCGCTGAGAAGTGTAGTGCTCCACAGCTTCGCAGCCCTGATAATAGCCCCACTGAAAATGGAAGAGTAGTGATATTGTGGGGAAGACTGTGGTGTTTGTATCCCAGCAACTCCCCAAACATCCAGGGTTTAGCAAGGCAGACATATAAAGAAATGGCTAACTTCAGGCAGATTTTTGAGTAAACCCTGGGTTATGTATTCCTGATTAGCATTTCTGGGGGGAAGGAGTGGGAGCTTATGTCATACAATGTGTATCATGCTTTGTTTCATATGAATTGGTTGTACTAAAATACTGATTAACAGATGCCATCACCTGTTTGTGGAGTCACCACACCTATCTGGGCGATCAAAATTATTAGTGGGAGAGCTCCTCCCATCCCTGACTAAAGAGATGGATGATATATGCTGTGGCCGGGGTGGTGCTTGGGAGGTCCAGAGACAGTGAGTGTGCCCCCTGTTGTTGGGAAGTCCTGGGTGGAAAGTCCCTAGGTCTTGTGATATGGTTAGAAGTTTCAGTTCAGTTCAGTTCAGTCACTCAGTCATGTCTGACTCTTTGTGACACCATGAACCGCAGCGTGCCAGGCCTTCCTGTCCATCACCTGCTCCCGGAGTCCACCCAAACCCATGTCCATCGAGTCAGTGATGCCATCCAACCATCTCATTCTCTGTCTTCCCCTTCTCCTCCTGCCTTCAATCTTTCCCAGCATCAGGGTCTTTTCAAATGAGTCAGCTCTGCGCATCAGGTGGCCAAAGTTCTGGAGTTTCAGCTTCAACATCAGTCCTTCCAATGAATACCCAAGACTGATCTCCTTTAGGATGAACTGGTTGGATCTCCTTCCAGTCCAAGGAACTCTCAAGTCTTCTCCAACACCACAGTTTAAAAGCATCAATTCTTCGGTGCTCAGCTTTCTTTATAGTCCAACTCTCACATCCATACATGACTACTGGAAAAACAATGCCTTGACTAGACGGAGCTTTGTTGGTAAAGTAATGTCTCTGCTTTTTAATATGCTGTCTAGTTTGGTCATAACTTCCTTGCCAAGAAGTAAGTGTCTTTTAATTTCATGGCTGCAGTCACCATCTACAGTGATTTGGAGCCCAGAAAAATAAAGTCTGCCCCTGTTTCCACTGTTTCTCTATCTATTTGCCATGAAGTGATGGGACTGGATGCCATGATCTTAGTTTTCTGAATGTTGAGCTTTAAGCCAACTTTTTCACTCTTCTCTTTCACTTTCATCAAGAGGCTCTTTAGTTCCTCTTCACTTTTGGCCATAAGGGTGGTGTCATCTGCATATCTGAGGTTATTGATATTTCTCCCGGTAATCTTGATTCTAGCTTGTGCTTCATCCAGCCCAGTGTTTCTCATGATGCTTAGAAGTTTAGCATCTGAAAATTGGACTTTACCCAAAGTGGTACCTAAAGTGCAAGGCCATAAGGGTGGTGTCATCTGCATATCTGAGGTTATTGATATTTCTCCCGGTAATCTTGATTCTAGCTTGTGCTTCATCCAGCCCAGTGTTTCTCATGATGCTTAGAAGTTTAGCATCTGAAAATTGGACTTTACCCAAAGTGGTACCTAAAGTGCAGTTTTATCAGTTAAGATGTTGATGATGTGGCCTTTGGGTAGGTGAGGGATAAAACTGAGAATAAGGTGACAGGCCTTCTGACCTACAGAATTCATTCCTATGCCAGCTCCAGATCCATCTGTGTGTCTTTAGAGTACTTCTCCTGCTAAAGTATTTTCAAATGAGAGAGCAACAATATTCCAATTGACTTACTTTTCCAAAACAGAGTGGTTTCTTAAAAGGGTGTATAAATCTGCCTTAAGAAATTTATTCTCTGCTTCTAATATACATCTGAAAGCAGGGAAAAAAGATTTCTGCAATCAAACTTTACTTAAGATTATTCATGTCAGCAAAATGGTCTAGGAAGCTCCAAGACCCTTGTTTCCCCCAAAAGATATCCAAATACAACCAAAACCTGGCTATAATAAACTTGCAGGAGGGTGAGGCCAGGAGGGACATGTATCTCACTTCTGCAGACCCCTCAAGGGGCATCAGCCTGCCATGTTTCTCCTACCCTGCCCCTAATTTCTTCTAGTTTCTTTCTCTCTTATCTTGACAATATCCTTTGATCTTTCTATTTTCCATTTCTACTCTCATATTTTTAATTCCAAAGATCCTCTTTTATCCTTTTAATGTCTTTTTTAAAAAAAATAACAACCTATTCTTATGTTAGTGATGCAATATGCTATATTATATCATCCAGGACATTAATGGTAGTTAAAAAAAATTTTTTTTTCCTCCCTGAATTTTGCCTGTTTTCTCCAGATATCATTTCTTCTTATTTGTTGGTTTTGGTCTCTGCCTTTTATGTTAGAGACTCAAATTTAGTGAAGTTCTTATTTATTTTGGCCACACCACATAGCATGTGGGATCTTAGTTCCCAGCCACAGATCAAACCCATACCCTCTGCAGTGGAAGTGTGGAGTCCGAAGCACTGGACCGCCAGGGAGTTCCCTGCTGCTGCTGCTGCTGCTAAGTTGCTTCAGTCGTGTCCAACTTTGTGCGACCCCAGAGATGGCAGCCCACCAGGCTCCCCCGTCCCTAGGATTCTCCAGGCAAGAACACTGGAGTGGGTTGCCATTTCCTTCTACAGTGCATGAAAGTGAAAAGTGAAAATGAAGATGCTCAGACGTGTCTGACTCTTAGCAACCCC
The DNA here is from genome assembly GCA_006408695.1 of Aepyceros melampus. Classification (NCBI taxonomy): domain Eukaryota; kingdom Metazoa; phylum Chordata; class Mammalia; order Artiodactyla; family Bovidae; genus Aepyceros; species Aepyceros melampus. The sequence goes on from SJXQ01001931.1 coordinate 253,567, forward strand.
ATGGACCGCAGCCCATCAGGCTCTTTGATCCATGGGATTTTCCAGGCAAGAGTCGGGTGCCATTGCTTTCTCCAAGGGAGTTCCCTAGTGGTCCTTAAAATGTGACTGGAAGCTTTCTGTGTATGGGCAGCCTTGTCACTGGTGGGGGATCTTGCTGGGCCTTTCATGTGAACCCTGCCTGTCCAGGTGTGTAGATCTTTTCTCCCTACGATGTCCTGCCTGGGGGTCTAAGTCTCACTCAAACAGTCTGATGGCTGAGTAGGGTGGGCTCTGTGGGTCCCACTGTTAAGGATATGAGTTTTTCTGAATCTGATTTTGGGTACAGCTTATCTGCCCTCAGCTGGGTTGTGTTGAGGGGCCATCACCAGCAGCACGGGAGTGGGAAGGGGTCTGGTCTTATTCTTAGTCCCCCCTCACTTCCACTTTTGGAGATTCTCAAAGTCTCTAGTTTCAGAGGCTTTCATGGTGTGAAGTGTGTGCTTCATGGGATCCCTAACTTCAGAATAAACATTCAGATTTTGGGAGTCCACCAGATCAGCTTCCTCTCATCAGTTGGCCCAACTGCTTTGCAGATTCTACAACTTTGCTACTTTTATCTCCTTTTCCTCCTGTTTCTCAAGTGTGTTTGTGTCATCTGGATTCCCTTTTCCTTACTATAGCTATTCATTCATTCATTCATTCTAGGCACTATTCTAACATCTTGACTTTATATCAGTTCTATTTCATTTAATCCTCACAACAGTAGTACTATCTCCCATCTTACAGATGAGGGAAGTTAAATAAAGCACAGCGCGGTTGAGTTTCTTGATGAGTACAGATGTGGTCAACCCAGAATTCTTGCTCTAAGCCACTGAGCATCACATGAAAGTTATATGTTTCTTGTTAAAATTTATTTTCATTTTAGTTTTTTGCTATTCCCATCTCTTTTAGCATTCATATGAATGTAACTCCCACAGACCAGGAGAAGATGGGCATCCCTCACTCAAGAGTCCCCCGGCTCTCTGGGTTTTGTACTAGTTCAGGATTATTCCTGGTTTCAATCACTGGAAAGTCAGTAAAGGACCATTCCCTGATGGTGCTGCCATGTCCTGTCACTGCCAAAAGCCAGTAGCTCCTGCATCCCCACAGTATCCCTGAGTTCTCACCTGGCTGTTTTGCTGAGGCTTGCCTACAGCCCCCATGTGGTTCTAGAGAAGATCCCATCCTTCCATCCATTACCTGCAGGCAAGGCCTGGCTTTTATCTCCCATTCCACAACAGACACACACAGCTGAGGGGCAAACTGCACAGCCAGGCTAAGGTAATCCTAATAGTTCTCAACACTTTCCTCAGACTGTGAGTTTTTCAATCTTGAATATCTCATCTGGAGTTGCAATTCCAGGCAACCTTCCCCTCCAGAAAATCCCTCCTCTTTACTAAAGGATGCAGTATGGCTAATTATACACCTAACCTACACAGATCTAACCCCTTTGCCAGCTGATTGCCTTTCTGTCCCTTAAATTCAGATTTTCACATCCAGGGAGTCCCACCACTTTGGCTTAACAGTTAACTACTTCTCCAGGCTTAATAGTTGCTAAATCCCTTTGGTATTGGCCCCTGGCTTCTTATGTGCTATCTTGGTTTCACCTGCATCAACTGAGGATACAAAACTCAGCCTCATCACCAGTTTCTACAAGAACTTCAACCACATCAAGCACATCACAATTTCTGTGGTCTTTCCTGGAGATCGTGTCTGAGAGTGCTGTAGGGCTGAGGGCCACATGCACAGCGTACAGCATCCTATTGTCTCTTCACCCCCTGCCCCTGCTCTTCTCTTCTCCTACCTCTCCGCCTCCCTACCTTCTACTACTCAGTCACTTCTCGCTAGTTATGGTCCTTTAGCACACATTGCAGAACATTGCAATTATTCAGTTGTGCAGCTGCCCTCCCCAGGCAGCTACTGTGCCTAGGAGAAAGCAGAATCCATCCCCCACCTTCTCCAAAGGTGGACTTAAGCCAATCAGCATATACTAGTGGCTGTCATTGGTTCAGGGATGGGCATGGACCAGTTCCAGCCAATGAGATGAGAGAGATTCTGGCATGAAACTCTAGGAGAGAAACTTCTTAGCTCCTCTGTGGGAGGTACCTTGAGAAGCTCGCTCTCTTGTGTTGGATGTGAATGGGGAATATGTAGCCTGGAAACAAGTGGAAGCCATATTGTGAGTGTGCTGAAAGCCAGGCATGGGATGAGTCACACCAGCGCTGTTGTTGTATTGGGCTTCCCTTGTGGCTCAGCTGGTGAAGAATCTGCCCGCAATTCGGGAGACCTGGATTCCATCCCTGGCTTGGGAAGATACCTGGAGAAGGGAAACGCTACCCACTCCAGTATTCTGGCCTACAGAATTCTATGCACTTTACAGTCCTTGGGGTGGCAAAGAGTTGGACACGACTGAGCAACTTTCACTTTTGGTTGTTATCACTGAGTTGGGTCAGCTTCACTGAAAACTCACTGGACTCCCCGCCAATGAATACTCTTTATTTTAAAGCCATCTGGGTTTTTTTTTTTTTTCTTTTCTGTTAATGTAGATTTACTTCTCTCTTCCTTATTTATTTGCCCCAGATTCAGTTTTCTGGGTTCAGCTTCTAACAAAAGTGGGCTTGTCACAGACATGGCTCATGGTAAAGCTGGTTTATCCTTACAGAGAATTCATCAACTAGTTGCTGCTTATTTGCCAACCAGCTGTTTCTAAATCTAAAGACAGTGAAAAAGTTTAGGCTGCATCATCTCATTCAAGTTCTGTTTCAAGGACAATGTTTGTATTCTTGCCCTTTGGTGACTAAAGGTCCCATCTTGGAGATCTTCCCTCAAGTAAAGGGAGATGGAGCTTCAGATGATCAATGACTTTATTCCAGAAACTGAAACTGCAGGCAACCCACAACAGGCTATTCTCTAAGTGACATTTTTAAAATGCAGTTTCTCTTAGCTGGGCCCCCTGCTATGTCCTTCCTGCTTTACACACACACACACACACACACACACACCCCTTTCTATAGAAATTGGGTTACCCCCTTTTCTATAGAAATTGGGTCTAGAAGCAGTAATGTTATCAGCTAAATTGCATATATTCTTGTTTTTTTTTTAATTGAAGTATAGTTGATTTATAATGTTATGTTAGTTTCCGGTGTATAGCACAGTGATTCAGTTATGTGTGTGTGTGTGTATATATATATATAAATTCTTTTACAGATTCTTTTTCCTTATAATTTATTATAAAATATTGAATATAGTTCCCTGTGTTACACAATAGATCCTTGTGGTTTCAGTTCAGTTGCTCAGTCATGTCTGACTCTTTGCGACCCCATGAACTGCAGCGTGCCAGGCCTTCCTGTCCATCACCTGCTCCCGGAGTCCACCCAAACCCATGTCCATCGAGTCAGTGATGCCATCCAACCATCTCATCATCCTCTGTCATCCCCTTCTCATCCTGTCCTCAATCTTTCCCACCATCAGGGTCTTTTCAAATGAGTCAGCTCTGCGCATCAGGTGGCCAAAGTATTGGAGTTTCAGCTTCAACATCAGTCCTTCCAATGAACACTCAGGACTGATTTCCTTTAGGATGAACTGGTTGGATCTCCTTCCAGTCCAAGGGACTCTCAAGAGTCTTCTCCAACACCACAGTTCAAAAGTATCAATTCTTCAGTGCTCAGCTTTCTTTATAGTCCAACTCTCACATCCATACATGACTACTGGAAAAACCATAGCCTTGACTAAGGCAGGTCAGGTGGTCTGGTATTCCCATCTCTTTCAGAATTTTCCACAGTTTATTGTGATCCACACAGTCAAAGGCTTTGGCATAGTCAATAAAGCAGAAATAGATGTTTTTCTGGAAGTCTCTTGCTTTTTCGATGATCCAACGGATATTGGCAATTTGATCTCTGGTTCCTCTGCCTTTTCTACAACCAGCTTGAACATCTGGAATTTCATGGTTCACGTATTGCTGAAGCCTAGCTTGGGTGATTTATCTATTATATATATAGTAATGTGTACGTGTTAATCTCAAACTCCTAATTTATCCTTCCTCCTGCCTTTTCCTCTTTGGTAACCATAAATTTGTTTTCTATGTCTGTGGATCTATTTATGTCTTGTGAGTTCATTTTATCTTTTTTTTTTTTTTTAAAGATTCTACATATAAGTCATATCATAGGATATTTGTCTTTCCCTGTCTGGCATACTTCATTTAGTATGATAACCTCTAGGTCCATCCATAGTCCTGCAAATGGCATTATTTCTTCCTATTTGGCTGAGTAATATTCCATTGTCTGTATGTATACACCACATCTTCTTTATCCATTCATCTGTTGATGGACAGTTAGGTTGCTTATATGTCTTGGCTATTGTAAATATTGCTGCAATGAATATTGGAGTGTGTGTGTCTTTTCCAACTAGGATTTTCCCAGGAGTGAGATTGCAGGATGAAATGGTATTAGTAACTCTATTTTTAGTTTTTTAAAGAACTTTCATATTGTTTTCATAGTGGCTGTACCAATTAACATTCCCACCAATAGTGTAGGAGGGTTCCTTTTTCTTCACACCCTCTCCAGCATTTGTTATTTATAGACTTTTTTGATGATAGCCATTGTGACTGGAAGGAGATGACACCTCACTGTAGTTTGGATTTGGATTAATCTAATTATTAGCGAAGTTGAGCATCTTTTCATATGCCTGCTGGCCATCGGTATGTATTCTTTGGAGAAATGTCTATTTTCTTCTTTTTTCTAGTTTTTGATTGGGTTATTTATTTATTTATTCATATTGAGCTATATGAGCTGTTTGTATATTTTGGAAATTAATCCCTTGTCAGATGCAAGGGATTAATCATTTGCAAACATTTTCTCCCATTCTGTAGGCTATCTTTTCATTTTTTACATAGTTTCCTTTGCTATGCAAAAGATTTTGTTTAATTAGGTCATTTGTTTATTTTTATTTTTTGCCTCCATTACTCTATCTAGGAGATGGATCCAAAAAAGATATTGCTGTGATTTATATCAAAGAGTATTCTGCCTATGCTTTCCTCTAGGAGTTTTATCGTATCCAGTCTTATGTTTAGGTCTTTAAACCACTTTGAATTTATTTTTGATATTGTGTTAGAGAATGTTCTAATTTCCTTCTTTAACATGTAGATATTCAGTTTTCCCAGTACCACTTATTGAAGAGACTGTCTTTTCTCCATTGTATATTCTTGCTTCCCTTGTTATAGATTAATTGACCATAGATGTGTATATTTATTTCTGAAATGTCTATCCTGTTCCATTGATCTGTTTCCATTTCCATGCCAGTACCATACTGTTTTGGTTAGTGTAGCTTTGAGTGTAATCTGAAATCAGGGAGCCTGATTCTTCCATCTCTGCTTTTCTTTCTCAAGGTTGCTTTGGCTATTCAGGTAAAAAAAAAAAAAGAGAGAATACTGCATACACTATTTTATTTGAAGTCTCTTTTTCTGTCTTTTTGGAGTATATATACAGATTTCACTGAGGCTCACTTTCTCCAATTCTAGGAGTTTCTCAGCACTCCAACGTTGGTTTCTCATATTTAACTTAGGGAAAATATTTTAGGAGGTAAAAGGAAAACTAGAAAATAGCCAAAAGTGTTAGAGAGCACCTGTGTGAATTCTGAATAAAAATTCATCAGTTGCAAACAAACATGGTTCAAAGCAGTAATGATCCCAAGGAGACAGCATTTTCAGAGCATAGAGGAGGCGGGAGATAGGAAATGAATAGGAAGAAACGAATAGGAGAAACGAGATAGGAGAAACGAATAGGAAGTCAATTTTAACAAATTAAGATTTTTTTTTCTGATGGCGGATATCCAAAATGAATCCTTTTTGGAGTGGGGGAAAGGAAGGAATTGTGTGTTAAGGACTATATTAATATTGATTAAAATTAGGTTACTTTTTTAACCCCTAATTTCTTTTATTCATTAAGCTTAAATTATTTGTTGGTTTCCTACTACAGACAAGACACGTGTTGGGGATTTAGTGGAGAGCAAGCCTACTTCCCTGGCAGCTGGCTGTTGTCCCCCACAGCTCTGCTGGCTGTCAGCACACACCGTCACTGTACCAACTCTGTTACCAGACACTGCCCTTGGGATGAGGGTCGCCAACTTGTTACCACCAAAACTGCCAGGTCCTGAGACAAATATTTCCACTAAGTCAATCCCTGAATATCAGCCAAGGCCACAGGCCCAGAGCCACAGAGTCAGAGGCCCCATCTGAAAGGAACTATGTTTTAGGCCCAGGAGAACTGGAATGAGTCACTTTTTCCTTGAATGGGAGTGATTTTAACTTCATTTAATCACCTTTCTCCCTCCTCAACTCTTTTATCTTTAAACTTTGGCTTTACTAAAACAAGACTACATATTATCAGGTCTAAAAGGACCCCATAGACTGTGGAAGCTCTTAGGTATGGAAGGATAAGGAGTCTGTCCCTGATTTTGTGTTAGTTGTGCTGAGCACGATGCATGGGCTCAAAGATATGAAGTGATGATGAAGCTGAGTGGGGAGTTGAGGAGCAGTCTTCAAGCTTAAAGCACTGGCTGAGGCCGTGGCTGAAGGTAGCCTACAACCACCAGGCAAAGGATTAATTATTATTTCACTGATGAAAAAGAGTTGAGATTTAAGATTTATGACAATTATAAGCAAATATGCTTGCAGATGTGATAAGAAAAATTATCACTAATCAACTAATTCACATTAACTTTTTATTACCACAAAAGTAAATCTTCCTTTATAGAAAATATAAAGAAGAAAGATTAAGAAGATAGAAATTACTCATAATCCTATCACCAAGTGATCATCTCTATTACCGTAGTGATGTATTCAGTATTTGCAAATTGTTGTTTTTCAAAATAAGATTCTATTCTGCATATTCTTTTATAACTTGTGTTTTTTCATGTCATGGCCTTCAGTGACATCCTTTTTGATGATTATGTTGTATATTCTATAGTGTGGACATGTGACTGTTGTTCAATTACTAAGTCATGTTGAACATTTTGTGACCCCATGGACTATAGCATGCAGGCTCCTCTGTCCTTCACTATCTCCCAGAGTTTGCTCAGATTCATGTCCATTGAGTAGGTGATGCTATCCAACCATCTTATCCTCTGTTGCCCCCTTCTCCTTCTGTGTCAGTCTTTCCCAGCATCAGGGTCTTTTCCAATGAGTCAGCTCTTCGAACCAGGTGGCCAGAGTATTGAAGGTTCAGCTTCAGCCTCAGTCCTTCCAATGGATATTCAGGGTTGATTTCCTTTTGGATGGACTGGTTGGATCTCCTTGCTGATCAAGGGACTCTCAAGAGTCTTCTCTTGCACCACAGTTCAAAAGCATCAGTTCTTCAGCACTCAGTCTTCTTTATGGTCTAACTCTTACATTCGTACATGACTACTGGAAAAACCAAAGCTTTGACTATAGGGACTTTTGTCAACAAATGATGTCTTTGTTTTTTAATACTCTGTCTAGATTTGTTATAGTTTTCCTTTTAAGGAGCAAGCATCTTCATGATACATTAACTTAATCTCTTTTTATTGGTCATTGCGGTTGTTTCCTGTTTAACCTCACTAGAAAGAGCAGTTTTGCTTTTCATTTCCAAAGATTCCTGCGTGTATAGTTTAAACAAAGATCTGGCCCTGTGGAAGGCAGAGCTTTGAATTGAAGAAGTGGCAGTTTGGGAAAACCAAGAAATCTGGGTCTACAAATTGTTTCTCTTGTCTGACTAATCAAGTTAACCATTTGCCTCAACTCCCCCTCTGGCAAAATGTGATCATGAGCCTCATGCCTTCCATAAGGCTGAATTTCTTAAATTCTCAGGAACATTTAGGGAAAGGTCTGCTTTGAATAATGTAGAAGCAGTGTCACGGGGCCTCTTGAGTATGGAAAACGGGACTCCTTTTGTTACTTTAGGGATGGAATCTTGGCCTTTAAAACTTCCCTGTTCTTTCTCCGTGCTCTCTCCCCAACTGTCACCATTCCAAATTGACAGTTCAAAGCACTAGTTTATCAGATCTTATTCTCATGAAAGAGAGGGTGCTTTTCCCCCCTCAGTAGTCATGGCCATAGCCACAACCACAACTGAATTCACATCCAGTCCAAAGTATTAGTCTGTTCCAGACCAGCAGGTGAAGCAGTTCATCGGGCTGTGGAACGTTTGGCCATAAGAGACCGGAAGGTGTTCCAGTCTCCTACCCCCATCCCCACGTTATAGGGAGTGATTCGCCCAGTGCTCTCTGGTTAATGGCAGAGCTGAAACAGGAGCAGTGCCAGGAGGCTGTGTGACCAGATGACTGAGAACTGTGTCTTTGGGACAAATAGCCTGGGTCAGTCTTGAATCTAACACTTCTGAGCTATGTACTTGAGGAACTTATCTAAAATCCTCAAGTCTCAGTTTCCTTATCTGTAAAACGGGGGTGATATTCATAATACTTACTTCGTAGGGTTGCTGTAAATGAGATAACATATGAAAAGGACTGGTACATAATATTTCCCCAGTAAATGTTGGTTATTATTATGATAACAAGGGTTGTGTTTTCTATACCACTGATGCCCTTGTCCAGGACAAAGTCCCAGCTCTTTACCTGATTCTTGTGTTGGAACCACAGCTCTCCACCAGCAGTTGACAGAGGAGGATTACTCTTCAGATAGAGGCTACTGTAAGTAGGTTTGTGTTTGGGAGGCCCTAAAATTAGCCTGCTCCCACTGGACACTTCTTGCTTACCACAAATCCAGTAGCATTTGTATGGAAACAGTGGAGCATGCTGCCTGTGGTCTGAGACAGAAATGTAACCACAGCACTAAAGAAAATTGACAACATGGCACAGCCTAAGCCTCCTGATCATAGTCCAGGGATGTAGCCCAAGACCTGGAGATACATTAGCTCGGAAGGGGCCCTTTTCTTCCCATAGACTCCTGAGCTTGTCTGCAACCATCCTACCAAATTTCTTTTCTCTTATGTGTTTGACTTAAATTTTTCTTGGAATTAAAAACATGAACTTAAGACCTATAGTCATGGTAGTGTAAAGAAAGAAATCTCAGCAAAATTACCAGTTTAAAAAAATCTAGCTGCCATCTATCTAGTTTTTTAAAGCAAGTCAAGTTCAGCTAATTTCTATTTTAAGCCTCATTATGCAATTTACCTGTGCTGTCAATGACTGTATCCTAGACACCCTTGACTTAAGACAGGTCTTGTGGACCCCAAGGACCAGAATCACCCTCACAGAACTGGGTAGGATAACTGAAAATTCCTTTATTTCAGGCAGACCCTGCCAAGCCTTTTTCTTCTTTTACTGGATTTGGGAAATAGTCTCGATTATTTAGGAAAATTTTATTTGACTTCCCTGAAGAACCATTTTAAAGTGAAGACTGGTCATCTCAGGCCAACATACTTTGCTGAGTGTAGTGTAGGATTATGTTCAAGGCCATGGGCATAAAATACTACCACTGCTGGCCAAATGGAAATCATCCATTGGGTCCTGTTTTCTTTGCTCTTCCTCTTCCTCTCCCTCTTTAATGAAATAAACTTGTATTAAATGAGCAAAATGAAAAACTATCAAACTTGCCTTTTCCCACACAAAGCAAAACAACAAAATTACATGATTAAGTAAACTAAAGTGGTGAATTTACTTCTTGCTCAATAAGTACAATGCTTTGATTTCAGAAAAATTTAACTTTTTCTTATGTTTATAATCTGTGGAGGGAGATTTCTTATTTCTTTCTTATGGGACTCTGTATATACATTCAGAAAAACCTCAAGTTGTAATTTCATTTTTTCACTCTCAGTAACTGTCCAAGTTGTGGCCTAAACCTTAATTAGCCCTGGCTGATGTTTGGTCCTGGCTAAATTTGCTTGTTGCCTATCCCCAGGAGTAAGCTTGTGGGTGGTCACATTAAATGGATGTTTCATTTTATAGGAAATACTTGGAAATAAAACATCAGGATGGGTGAAAGAGGTGGGCAATGGGGAGCCTTGCTCCACTTAACAAAGAAAAGAAGAAAAAGTCCCTTTACCAGTATAAATTGATTTGCCACAGAGAATACAATAGGGCATGGAGGGTGAATAGCAGCCCTTCTCCCATGTGAGGACCATTCCACCCCATGAGGCCCCTATCATATTTATGAGTATAAACCATGTTTACACTTCTGCATTTACACACAGGTCCAGGGCCCAGGTCAGTGCCCTGTTTAAAAGAACTAACCATAGCATTGTATGTAGCTGTATACATATGACCATGGTATGCTCACCTGTGTAGGCACACTGTTCTGGCAAATGCAGTCTCCTAAACAATGATGTCATTAGAATAATTCTTTTTGTTTTATTTGTCCAAGGCCAAACATTCACTCTTTCAGATCACCGGTATCTTATAAGCCCGGTGCTGGCTCACACTGCTGCAGGACTGGGACAAAGAGATGATGTTACAGTCTGGTTTCCATGGCAACAGAGGAGGGGTAATGAAAACCGAAATGTTGGAAACACCCATTCTGACAATTGTAACATAATTCAGGTTATTACAAGGATGTAACTACTAAAGAAACAGAAGTGTCATTACCTTGCAGCTCGTGTAGGCAAAAAAGCTACACTGCACATTTCTCTAGTTGGGCTGCTAAGAGGAAGGAAACACACACACAGACACAGACACAGACACACACACACACACACACACACACACACTCGCGCGCCTCGTTTTCTGCATGTAAAATGTGTGTGTTCTTTAAAAGCCAGTGGTTGGCTGGTTTTCCGGACATGATGTGGTTGAAGCTGTCATCGTAATGGAAATTCATTGCTGTAGCTATGGTAAATCGAGTTTTCTGCCTGTGCTGAATGCATTAGTCTAATGAGATGTTTGCAGCCGGAGAGCAGGGCTGCTGGAGACTAACTATGAGCTACTAACACACGGGTGGAAGATTAGCTTTTGCAACACTCGGTTTGCATGTACCGAAAGTCATCTGTCTTCTGAGTCAACATTCCCGGCCTGGTAAAGAACCTGATCAGGGCTCTGGTGCACGAACTGTAGGTAAGGGAGATGCACAATCGGTGGGTGTGCCGCTGACATGGGATCCTTCTCTTTTCACTATCAGCATGAAGGTTACCTGTTTCAGATCTCCTGGGTTGCATGTCTACCTTTACGACAACGCACAAGCATCCTGCACTAAAACTGCTGAGGCTGGCAGGTAAACTTTAGTTCCTCCTACTCAGAATACAGAGATTTCTTGGCCAGATCTCAAGGGGGAGATGTGGCATAGAATTATATAGTTTATCCATTTGGTGTGCATACACTACTTTCACTCTGCCTTTGAATATGTAGAAAGTTACTGTTTTTCCCAAATGTGAACTCAAATAATTGGTTCGCTTTTGTTTTTGGCATGGTGATTTCACTTTTTTGTTTTTTAATTATAAAAAATTACAGTATATCTTGGGATAAAATATATTAGCCTAAAATTTAATGTTTATAATCAATTTGTTGTGAACATGCAAGAGTGGTATTTAACATTGAATTTTGTGTTTTATATCTCAGATGGAATATTTCATATGTCTTTGTGTTGGTTTTTCCTAATTTACCAGGATATACAAGAATACTATTTATTGCTAGCTGCTGGTGTTTGTTAGTTTTGGCAAAAAAAAAAAAAAAAACACCAACCCAGGTGATTGTGGAGTGTCAGGAACAGTTTACCCAAGTTCGAATACAGAGTCACCTCCTTCCCAGGTGGGGCTTTTTGTGACTTGAATCCAGCAGCATGAAGCTGCCTATCCAGGTTGCTTGCTGAACAGGACAGGACAGTGAATGAGGGTCAGGTGCCAGCTGCAAGGGAATCATTTTATTGATGGTTCAGGTACAAAGTCAAAAGTTCTTTCCACTACCTCCAACAGTTTAGGAGAAGAGGCTCTGGATTCTACAATGATACTCAAGAGTGTCAAGACAATCAGTAGCTTCCTGAGAAAGTGGCTTTTGGGTTAGTTTCAGAAATTGTGGTATTTGAGAAAGTAATCCAGTTACTTCAGAATCCAGACATTTGTTGTATACTTTGTTTTTCTTCTTTTTCGGAGGAACCATTTTTGAAAACTGAGAAACATAGTTCTTTTTTGTCCTCATGACTTTTTGTTGTTGTTGTTGTTTAAATAGGCTATTTGGAGTGAAAGCATAAAATAACTTTGAGGGAATTTACAGTGTGGAAAAATAAACTACCTAGGGTGCAATATTCCTGTGCAGCAATTTTTTGTGTTTGTTGTTTGGTAAAACTAGCCTGAAAACTGAAGCGGGTATTTCAGCAACAGCACTCGGTGAAGATTACCTAGCAAAGCAGTAATAAATCGTCTAAACTCAAATAAAATGTGAATGTAGAACCGTCAGTTTTAGGGAAGTTGTTTGGTGACTTCACAGTCTTTATCTTTCAAACATATTTGTGACAGGTATTTTTAAAAATATGAATGTACTTTCTTTATCTCTGTAAGTTGTATATGTGGAGAGGCTATGTATTATTTTGGTAAATTTATGTCTGCTTGATTTGTGGAATTATAAGAAAAGTGAAAATTCCACAAATACCCAGTTCTTTTAGGTTTAACATGTTTATAAATTTCTTCCCTGTGCCATTTAAATTACTTTTATTTTGCTGCCAGTGCCCACCGCCCGAAACAACAACAAAAACCTAACAAGTAAATGAACAATAATACAAAGAAAACAAGAATAAATTGCTTTCGATCATTTATTTGCTTTTTGTGGTGTGTTTTTGAGGCAAGTGAAACCAGCAGAAGCAGTTTCACTTTCTATAGTTCTTGGTTTCTGAGGTTTGGGGTCGCAGGGGTTCTGCCAGCAGCAGGTAATATAAGCAGTCGAACTGCTAGAACACAAGCCAGCCCCAGGTACTGTCTCTGCTCTAAAGCTTTTGTATTGAAAATTCAAAAAATAATGACTTTTTAAATGTGAAATGTTTCCTTATTATAAAAATTCAAGCGATGCCGCAAAGTACAAAGATAGGATTTCTGTTTTTTTTTTTTTTTTAAATTTTAAACTTTAACTGATGTGAAAAATCAAAAGCAGAAACCTCATATTGTGGCGGCTTTTATGTATTTTTAAATCTCAATTTTGGACCTTAAACACTTCAACAAGTTTAAGGAAACGTTGCTGAAGTGCCCTTTAAACAAGGGATTCCAAAGAGAAATCATCTTTATGCACACGTGGGGAGGTAGATTTTACAGGGTTTGGTAGGTTTGTTTACAGTCTGGCGCGGTGGGCGGACACATCACACATGTTCACTCGCTCCTGAGGACGCTTAGAGCGAACGCGGGTCGGGCTGAGATGAGGCGGGGCTCAGAACTGGCACCCTGGGGCCCCCGACAGAGCTCCGCGGGTTGAGGTTCCTCCCGAGGCTTTACCCCTGGAAGCCGCAGCGTCACCCCAACGCCAGGTGGCCCGGCGTGCTTACCCCGATCCACCCGTCCCGGAGAGAGCAGGAGGCGACACCGCCTGGGAACTTAAGAGCCCAGACACCTCCAGTTTCATTCCCTGAGGCTTCTCCTCCACCGAGCCTCTGCTTTTATTTGGGGATGGTGTGGGAGAGAAAAGAGAAGAGATAAGGAAAGACTCTTTTCCATCAAATTATCGAAGGGCATACAATTCGGTTTAACATTTTGGAGATGAAGTTTGTAAAAGCAGCCCCTTTTGGTGTGAGCACATGTGCTTCTTCATTTCCGTGGGCAAATCTGACATTTCTAAGAGAGAACTTTGTGTGAGTGCCCCCTGGACATCTTACTTCTTAATCCTGCAATCTCTCAAAAGGCTTTTTAAAGATTTACACGTTTTTAATGCTTTTGTTGCTTTCAAAGGCAGACAGGTGAGGAGAGGCAAGGGGGATTAAAAACAGCCACTGGGAGAAAAATCAAGTGGTTTGGTACCTATATAATGTAACAGAAGCCACCACTGTGTCTAGTAAATTACTCTAAATTTTAATTAATGAGTCACAAAAGCCACACCATAAGCTTTAAAAATTACCCCTTTATCAATAAGGTGATAATTAACTTTCTCTGGAATTAGCAATTCTCTCAGCCCCGGGCAGTATGCAGCCTAGTAAATTCTCTGGAAACTTGCCAATTTTTAACAATTGGTCTTTTGGCAAACCTACTGGATTTTAATTCAAATGTCTATTGTGACATTTTCTAACGTGATTCCGAGACCATTAGGATCACCCAAATTGTGGTACAATTTCTGAAGTTTGAGAGTGGCTCACAGTGTTTGGATTGCCTTTGCATCTGTCGCTTTGTCTTTCTTCATTTTCCTTTTCTACCTTTAACCCGCAACAAGCTAGTCTCTGCTGTAAATCTCTGGTAGAATCTCTGCTGTAAACCTATGTGGTGAAGCCTACGTTTGTTGCCACGTACAGACCAAGTTCGAGTGTTTGGCTGTGAGCCCATTGGTTCTAAGTGTTTTTCATTGTTGTTGCATTCATCTCGGTTTCAGTTCTGGCAAGGGTTCGTTCCTCAGTAGGTCTGCAAACTCTCACCCGCGGTTTGTCCGATGCTGAGATTGACTGAGACTGATGAGAAGAGCTGCAGGCCATTTTCGACGTGCTCAGGGCTGTTTGAAATCTGGCTTATTCTGAGCTATGTGGATTAACGTCTGAGGAGGCAGAGAGCCCTGAGCAGCCTGCTCTACCACGAACCCTCCCCTACCACACACTCCTGGGGCTGCTGGTCACTTGTGGATGGCATTCACGGGCAGCCTGAGGAGGGACGCTGCTATCCGGCCACAGAGGCTGGAAGGCAAGTGGTGATGGGTGTAGATTGCTCCTTCCAGGACTCAGACCTCTCTCCTCACCCTCTGGGTTCTTTAAACATTAGCATCCGTGAGCTGTTACTTCTCTCAGTCAAGACGGCTGGATAGGACTGGATGCTGGAGACAGAGCTTCCTGCTGGGTTAAGCTGGCAGTTCTGATGCAGTCAAGAACATTCCTTCCTTGGCGGGGTGGGGAATGGAGAGGAACAACCAGCAGAATTTGTGCATTCTGGAATAAATCAGCATTTTTCAATCTGAAGAGGCACTTTGCCACCACTGAGATAAAACACCTCTTGCTTCTTGCAGTGATTACTTCATGGACTACTATTTTAGCCCAGAAAGGAATTTATTACCCAGTGGCAGTTCTCACTTTGCATTAAGCTGAAAAGTCATTCCACTGAGTCTGTGTGACACCCTGAGTAACCGGAGTGTATTCTGAGATCCACAACAGGGGCTTCCCTGGGATTGCTGTCGTTACTATTTGACCAGTTGTGATTTACAGAGAATTGTAGAAACGCTTCTTTACCACCCCATCAGCTCAGACACATTCTCTCTGAACTTTTATTGGGGGGGAGGCAGGTGTGCATTTCTTTGTCATCAGCTGCATTTATTGATTATGTAAGTGGAAGCTGGTCCCAGTGTTGCTGCTTCCCCCACCCCCACTTCATGTTAGTACTTTTTAGGAAAGATTGCACCCTCCTTTCAGCCCTTTGGGGAAGGGGTTGGGCTGAGGAGTGGTGGCTTTCCTGTCTCCATAGGGCATTCAGCACAGAAGCAGAGGAGTGGAGTTGGCTGTTGTGAGAAAATTAACGTGCCAGGGAAAAATAGTGTCATCGCTACACTTTGAAAGGCGATGATGTTGTCTGGTTAGCTCTATGACGTGACTCAACATTTGGGAGCTGAATCTTTGGTAACAAAAGCCTTTGCCCTTTTTGTCTCTCTGTGCTGACCATTCTAGAGCAAAAGCCCCAATTCTTTCAAAGCAGAAACATATGGCTGAAATTCATTCTAATGAAATAGACAGCCTTTCATCAAGATGGGCAAACTTGGGAGCAAATGCTGATCCGGGCAAAGCAAAGAATTATAAGGGTTGGGTCCTAGTCCATCCCAGGGAAAATAGCTCTAAACCAAGGTAAAAACCAGGGAGAGAGCCTGTTTCATCCCTCTTCCAACGAGGACTTGACCATTACCCTCTCTTCTGTATCCCTTGGTGCAGTTCGGAAAGGATTCAGTAAGAGCCAGTAGTAGCTCATGGCTGTCAGCTCACAGAGCTTATGGGTCGTTCGTTTTCTTTGGGAAGGAAAGATTTTCTATGTTTCCTTTCACATTTGTCCACAAGTCATCCTGAGACATGGTTGTTCTGATGAGAAAACCAGGGTGGAACGCCAAGGAGTGTGTTTTTCTCTGGTGTCCCGAGCCAGGCCTTGAGCCCTCTTGCTGGACTGACGTTAACACAGCGGCCATGTGTCGGGGTCTGCCTTGAATGCAGCCTTTGAGCAGGCCTGGGGCTGGCATCAGGATTTGAATCCTGTTTTGACAGAGTTTTGGTAAAAGAAAAAGGAAGAATTGAGAGAAACCCAAGGTATAAAACAGCTTTGGGGCATTCATGCTTTTTGTTTTGGAGCTGGTAGTTGGAGATTGTGTTACTTAATTCCTTTGAGTCTAACCATTTCTAAACTATTAGAAGCCAGGAGGAATCATTCTCATTCTTTGTGTTCTTCCAGAAAAGAGGCTGACCTCTTTTCTTCACAGCCTTTAGGATTTAGTGCCCTCACTGTTGGGAAATTATGGTGATGTCAAGGTTTAATCAAACCATTAGCTTTTAAGATATGCTCTTTATTCTAAACTGAATAACTCCTAAATTCACTTTATCCTAAAGTGAAAATAAAATGTTGGGTGAGGATTGGGTTTCTTGATCAGGAAAGAACTCCAGTGTCGGAATGCAGTTCTATCATTTTTTAGTCCAAAGAAACCTGTGGTCACTAGTGTGATTCATGCTGCTGCCATTGTTGCCTGTGCTAGGGGGCTTTGCTGTGAGATTTGTGGGTCAACAGCCATCTGTGCATTCCCACTTCTATTGAGCATTCCCCATTACAGATGCCAAAAATACTCAAGCACATTTGATTTCACCACTTTACAATCTCATTTGTAAAGGTGCTTCAAGTGGAAAGCTGTAGAAAGCTTTAAATTTTGGTGCACATAATTATAAAGCATAGGAACAGTGGGGGAAAAGTCCATCTGGCTCTAATGCCTGAAATCATCACCTACAGTGTGAAAATATAGCCCTTGTATTGAGTGTTTGCAATGTAATTAATACTAAGTATTTAGCATAAATAGTAAGAGCAGACTGTAAGGTGAGACTGTGTTGGTGCCTAATGTGGAAATAGTTAATTGGTCCCACAGTGAGAAGCTGTACAACTGTTTTGTGTTAATGAGACCAAGTGAATATAAACTTTCTCCAGGGAATTGAAGTTAGAAACTGGACTTGGGGTGCAATGTGTGTGGTGATGTGTGGGGGCCAAAGGTACGCGATGCCGTAAATGGAGTGGTCCTTTCTTTCTATTGCTCTTTTTTTAGTTATGAAGTCATTTGGCATGAACTCCGTAAAGAATAAAGTACCTAAAATTCTCTGATAGCAGAGTAAACAAAACATACATTTAGAAAAGTTTGTCTTTTACACACATTTCCCTGGAAGCAGCCCAAATCTGCTAGGATCAAGTGTGGAGAAATTGAATTCCTACTAATTGGCTTGAGACCAGAGTAGTGTAGGATAAACTGGAAGTACAGTCATTAAGGTGCTTCCCAGGTAGCTCAGCTGGTAAAGAATCTGCCTGCAATGTAGGAGACCCCAGTTGGATTCCTGGGTTGGGAAGGTCCACTGGAGAAGGAATAAGCTATCCACTCTACTTCTTGGGCTCCCTTGGGCCTCAGACAGGAAAGAATCCACCTGCAATGCAGGAGACCTAGGTTTGATCCCTGAGCTGGGAAGATCCCCTGGAGGAGGGCATTGCAACCCACTCCAGTATTCTTGCCTGGAGAATCCCCATGGGCAGAGGAGCCTGGCAGGCTACAGTCCATGGGGTCACAAAGAGTCTGTCACAAATAAGCAGCTAAGTACAGCACAGCACAGCACAGTCATTTAAAAAAAAAAATCTGTTTCTCTTAGGCCACTGCTTTTATGACTATACTTGAAGTTTCTAAGCCCAAGGAAAAAATATTTCCGTGGGACCAAGATTTAGCCGGTCTTTGTAGATTTCCAACAGTGGACAGGATGGTTTAGGTGGCTTCCTGGACAAAGTTAAGCAGTGACCAGCTGCCCTTTGGTTGAGATTTCATATATTCTGCTTGTGCACTTGCTAGATTTGGGACAGGATAAGAAGAATTTACACTGAGATCATGGATCCACTTAAGTCTTGGACCATTTTCTAGCCAGCTCACCCCTCAGTGTAAGCTGGAATGTTAAAATAATAGCCTAAATAGTTATATTGAGGGAAAAACATCTGACATTTGAAGGGAAGAGTTAAAAGTGAAAACATATACTCTGAGAAGTGGTCTCTAAGTGATCACAAGATTCTTTGACTGAATGGATTTTGAAGGTCTCCTTTCCAGGGCAAGCCTCAGTCTCTCCCCAGTATTTCAGAAGTTGTTGGGAAGGGTACTTGGGATAATGTACATAAAGTTCAAAGGAGACAGTATATGGAAAAGGGCATTATAAACTGTAAAGTGCTGTACAAATGGTAATGTTCTTAGCCTCCTTAATCAATGGAAATTGATCAGAGGCCAGGAAAGAAATTCAGGCAAGGCTTTACTGGGTCCCCTCCTGCAGCAGGAGAGAGCGAGGACAGGTAACAGGTTCCCTTGCTCCCTTGCTGACTCCCTGAGGAGGGCTGAGCTGGTTGCTTATATGGCGTGAGCTGTAGGGGGTGTGTCCAGGGGTTGGGCAGAGGGGGTTTGCCCACCCCTTTGGTGATGTTGTGTGCAGGGGCCATGCATAGCACCCTGCTTTTGCTTTCAGCAGCTTTCTTTTGCTTCCCACTTTTAAGAAGTGGCAGTTGGGTTTTTGGTTTTTCTGTATCTCGTTGTCCATAATTTGCCTCAATTGCACATGCACATAGCTATTTTTAGTCCCATAAAATTTCTTTGTCTTCTGTTGCTCCAGGAGACATTTGTCCAGGTGCAAGCATGAAGCAAAGGGTGTCGGGTCCCAGCCTATCCCAGTAATAAATGCCTGTTTCCATTTATTGAGCACCATATGCTCAGGGGTGTTGGGGAAAGCACGAAACATGCTTTATCTCATCTGTTTGATTTGATCCACATAGTAAGTCAGTGTGGGAGGGGCTGCTTTTACCTTCATTACACAGATAAGGAAACCAAGGCTTAACTTGTTGTAGGTCACATGGCCCTGTGAAGTCTGGTGAGCCTTGCCCTCAGTTTTGAAAAGCTGATGAAGTGTCCGTGTCTCTTCACTACTGAGGGTGAAGAGAAAGAGTTCTTTCGTGCCTCAGTGCCAGCTGCTCCTGCTCAGACTGGCTGGGCTGCTCCTAGGTCCAGCAGGTTCCAAAAAGGAAATGATTCCCTGGTGTTTCCACTTGGAAAGCCATTTTTGATCCAGAGCAAACTTTTTTTTTTTTTTATTAAAGCCATGAGCTCTCAGGCTTGTCAAACTCAACTCTCATTTTTATTACAAATACTTTTTAACACCCTGTTTACAATCCTGGGCTTCCCTTGTGGCTCAGCTGGTAAAGAATCTGCCTGCAATGCAGGAGACTTGGGTTTGATCCCTGGGTTGGGAAGATCCCCTGGAGAAGGGAAAGGCTACCTACTCCAGTGTTCTGGCCTGGAGAATTCCATGGACTGTATAGTCCATGGGGGTCACAAAGAGTCAGATATGACTGAGTGACTTTCACTTACAATCCTGAAGTAAATTTCCCAGATAATATAACCCACCCACATTCATAATTTAAGAAAGTCAGCATGATGTCACCCGTGAGGTATCACAGAGAGGAACGGGCAGCATGACTTGTGATTACTTGCAGGGCAGGTGCCCGGCTCTGGATGCGCCACAGTGACGAGATCAGGTGCGTGATGCCTGCCACCTGCAGTGCAGCTGGAGCAGTGAGCGGGACTGGGCCGGTGGATAGCACGAGCTCACGCTGCTGCCAGTGACAGGATTTTCCAAAGTGGTAAACAACTCTGGGAATTGTGAACAAAAGAGAGAAGAGTCTTTCCTTGATTTACATACTGATTTACGCCTGGAAAATAACATAGCCGAATAGAAATACATTATGTTTACATGTAAATGAAGTTAGTTCTAGGTTCAGAAAACTGAAATCTTCCATTATGTGACTGTCTGGTATGACATTGCTACCTTATGTGGGACAGCTCCACGCACTCAGCATCCCTGGTCGCCACCCTCCAGTAATGTTCACCCCGCCCCCAGCTGCGGACCAGGTAAAAGCATCTCCCACACATTTCTAAAATGCCCGTCCACAAGGGGTGTTATCACCACCACCAAGCACCTGGAGGATCAGAGCCTGCCAAGTTGCTGTGCATTTCACTGTCTCCTACCTCCTCAAACACTCAATTAATTATGGCTTAGAAAGAAGATGGTGCTGTTTTGCCAGCTCCCTACATGATTACTAAGCAGAGCCATCTCAGGTATCATGGTAGGAGTTTGGGGGTAACTGACATTCTGAGAAGATGCTTGCTGGTGAATTTCCTCCAAAAACTGCAGCTTTTAAGCTAAGTGAGAAGGCTTTCTATTATGTCTCATTTTCCTTCAGAGTGTGAGTAGGTTTTATGGTAAATACAGTATTTTATAAATACCTTTGTAAAATCATCACTGCTTTCCTGGGTTTGCTTAAGCTCATTAATTCTTACTGAGTAAAGTTTTTATTTTTTACTAGGTATCTACACAATGGCCTTGGAACATACCATTATTCCACTTTACAGACAAGACTCCCCCATGCAACCCATACCCCTTGAAATTCGTGAGTTTAAGCTCAAGGTCACCCAGTCAGTGGTATATATGGTCTCAAAGCTGACTGTGCCTGACTTCAAACTGATGCCTTTGCTCCAAGGCTTCTGCCTTCATTCTGAATACATGATACACTTTTATCCATGATGTGGAAACCTCATGTCTGAGTACTTTCTCCTTCTTCCGTACACAGGAATGGGGTGAAGGAATAAAGATGGCAGATTCTTTGACATTCCTCCCATGGAGCTGTAGGGGTTCATTCCCTCTCTTTGACTCTGGGCTGTCCTAAGTGACTTGCTTGGCTCATAGAATGTGACTTCCAGGACAGAGGTAAAGAGCCTCTGGGACTCTTGGAATGCTCACACTTGGAGTGCTGAGACATCACGCAAGAAGCGTGACTGCCTCAGGGCTGCCAGGCCACAAGAAGCTCTGGAGACCTTGGAGAATGAGACACCCAAGGGAAGAGAAAAAGAGGCAGTATATGGAGCCACTAGACATGCGAGTGAAGATGCCATCCTGGAAGGGGGCCTTCCTGTCCCAGCCTCCCCAGCTGATGCCTCAAGATCAGAGACAGACTGCTCAGCTGAGCCTTTCCTAAATTCCTGACCCACAAAATGATGAGACCGACATACTAAGCCACAGGTAGTCTGGAGCAGTTTTCAAGTATAGCCACGTTAATCACATAGTAATGTCACTCCGTGTGTTATGCTGTGTGTTGGGTATTCTTTTTGGTGCCTAAGAGAGAAGGATTTTCCACTTAAAAAGGAGGGTAAGATTCACTATAAAATATAGTTGATTTCCATTTGGTAGGAATTGAAATGAGAGAAGTTTGGTCCATATGCAGTTACCATTAGAAGTGTGTGTTTTCAGGGGAGCTATTATTTTAATGTGTGTATTTAATCTTACAGTTAGCTTATATGTTTATATTTTTAATAAAAATGTTTGATTTAAACATCAATATGACAGAGTTGCATTTTAAAATTCATTTATTTAAATAGGCTGTTTAAAGATTTAGTAGTTATTAGGTAAATATGGACCACAGGTATATTATTAGGGTTTTCCAGAGAAACAGAACCAAGAGGACAGATGGATAGGTAGACTGATTAGAGATAGAGATTTATTATAAGGAACTGGCAGGAAATTCCCTGGTGGTCCAATGGTTAGGACTCGGCTCTTTCCTGCTGTGGCCTGGGTTCAAGGCCCAGTTGTGGAACTAAGATTCTGAAAGCTGTGCAGCGCAGCTGCCTACCCCTTCCTCCCACTCCCACCTTGGCTCAAATGATTATGGAGGCTGAGAAGTTCCATGATCTCTGGTCAGCAAGCTATAGACCCAAAAGAGCCAATAGTAGTTCCAGTCTGAAAGCTGGCCGACTTGAGACCTAAGAGGTGCTGATGTTTCAGTTCAAGTCTGAAGGCAGGAAAACACCTGATGTCCCAGCTCAAAGGCCATCATGCAGGAAGAGTTCCCTCTTACTTAGCCTTTGTGTTGTATTCAGGCCTTCACTACCCACATTAGAGGGAACAAATCTGCCTACTGAGTCTACAGGGTCAAATGTTAATCTTATCCAAAAGCATCCTCACAGATACACTCAGAATAACATTTGACCAAATTATCTGGTTGTCCTACAGTCCAGTCGAGTTGACACGCAAAATTCACCGTAACCATCGGAGATGTTCAGACCCAACAGATGGCGCAGAAGGTGTGGCTAAGGGTCGACAGTTGGCTGAGCACTGTATTGTGCCCTGGGCCATCCCTACTGAGAGTTTGCAGCTAAAATTCTTGGTGCTATTGCTTAGTTCACCTAGAGAGGCTGTGATCCTCTAAATCCTCCCTGTAATGCGTCTTGGAGAAGTTATTCTTCGGCTTTCAGAGGAGATTTTAGATCAGAGAACGTCCTTGTTGATGACTCTTCTTCTGGGGAGATTGGAGCCACCCTTCAGACTTCCAGCTGTCTTCCTGGGGATGGCCATTCCCTGCACCCCGGCTGGCTGCCCTGTTTTCCGTGGGTGCCTCGGGCCACCCCTGCCAGCTCCTGCACAGAATTGTATGTCACAGCAGCTTGGTCCTCTGGTAGGAGAGTGTCTACCCTGGGAGTCAGGGTCACTGGGCATCCTGTCTCAGTATGTAATGTGAAGTCTGGCTCAGTGGCGACAAGAAGCTCAGATGTGATGTATACAGTGTGACATCATAGGGGCTATCATAAGGCCATGTCTCATGACCATCATGGGAGTTGGACATTTTTGTATGCCCCTCTGGGCTGGGCTTGTTTGGATGACGCTGTGTGACACCATCAGTATCACTTACCTTCTGTCCTCTCTCTGAGAATTTGTGTCCAAACTGCCCTTGGAGGTGGGATGAAAAATCCTCAGCACAACATTTTTATCTCTTTGACCTCTTTGACTTAGTTTTATAGCAGAACAGAAAATCAGAGGTGGGTACCTCAGTGGGACTGAAGAAGACACATCCTTTTCTCCAGGTGGGTTCCTTCAACTGGGGGTACTCTGGACAGCCCTCACTCACGCAAGGTGCTGTGAATCAGCAGAGCCTGTAATTGTCCTCATCCTGTCTTCAGTGTCTGAGAGACAGATGGAACTTTCCACAGCGCATACTGCCCCTCTCAGTAGGACACAAGACATCCTAAGATAACAGATTCTACTTAAGTGAAAACTACTAATCTACATTTCATCCCTTTAACTAAATTTTCTTGAACTCTTCAATGTAGTAGTTCCTTCTAATTCTGGAGAGATTAGCCTGTTGAAAATGAATGATAATTACTGTGGCCTGAATTTGACACGGATGTTCGGATGCATGAGGTTAACAGGCTTTGCTGCAAGGAGGCTGCCGCGCTCTTGCTGCAGTGTCTATGACAGTAGCAGGGTCAAACATCCCAAAGACGTGTTTTTGTTTTCTTTTTTTTTTTTTTTTCATCCAGCTTCTCTATTACTCTGGGTAAAATATGTCTCCCACAGATGAGTGTGGAGGCATGCAGCCAGACTGACAAAGCAGGAGGGAGTCATTGAGGGAAATGTGCAAAAGTAAACTGAATTCTGCATATCACGCAATTGGGCTGATGTGATTGGAGTGATGTTGAATGTGATGCGTGATGTTTGTTTTCCCCCGACACTGTAATTAATTCAAGGAAGCACTATAGATTGTTAAATTTTAGTAAGCAGGTAATAGAGCTGTTCTTTGAAGTAAAATCAGTGGCAACAACCTAGTCGTTTTACAGTCATGTGAATGAAAGACAATTACAGTTTGTGGGAACTGTCGCCATCAGATTTGGAGAACTGTCTCCATCCAATGCAGACAACGTCGGCAGGGCAGGGCGGCTTGTCTTTGGTGGGGTGTTGCTGTGAACACAAATCACAGAGTTGATGTGTGTGCAGGGAAACGGCCAAGCATTTTTCCCATTTAGCTAAGGAGAGTGCTTAACTCGCTTTTCAGATATTCCAGTCAGTGTCCAACAGGGAATTGTGCTAATAAATATGACAATAACATTGTAATGGGACAAGAAAGGCTGACACAGCATTTAGTTAATTTGTGTTCGGCATTAGCAGGGAGCTTTGCAACCCTTGGGCAATGAAACAGGAGCATACTGGTTGACTGTAGGCATTTTAATTAGAGGTCTTGGGAATATTTCTCTGCTGTTGTAGCTGAGTGAAACCTGGCCCCACAAAGTTTACCCAAGGCGGGCTTTCCTCCTTGCCCTCAGCAGCCATTAAAAGGTCTTACCCAAGGCAGGGAGCTGGGGGAAGGGAGGAAAAAGTTTCTATGAAGAGAAGGACTCCTGGTGGGCTGGCGTCCAACACCAATTAGCTACTCAGCTGTCAGCACCCAGAGCCCTCATTTTAACCAAGTGGTGGCAAAGATTGACAGAAATGGCTCGACCCCATGATGGGTCCCCAAGCATTTTTAAAAGGTTCTTTTGACTCTTGCTACCTTTTCATAATTTGGCATAAATACAATGCAAGAATAAAGACATTGTAAATCAAAAGCTGTTAGCGCACATGGCCCCTGGAATTTATGGGTATTAAGTAGAAAAAGCTTAAGAACATTTCACCAAATAATTTTCCAATCCCCTAAGACTCATTTAAATTTCCTCCTCTCCCTCCCCTGTTGCTGATGCACGTGCTCTGGCTGCCAGCGATTTATCACAGAGGAGCACCTGAGCCCTATGGTGGGGGAAACCAGTTCTTTGCCATCAGACAAGCTGGGGGATTCTTGTAGGGTGGAGGTCAAAGCTCTGCCCAGCTACCAGCACCATATGGGCAAAGAGCCAGGGAACCAAGAGAAAGATATGGCAGCTGCCCTTAGGTCAGTGATTCGGCCTTGGAGATGCATGAGTCAGAGATGAAAAGAGGTGATCTAATCACCTCGGCAGTGGCAGGCCTGGGATTCAAATCTTGGGTTGCTCAGACACCAGTTTTGCATCATAGCCTCAAGTGCGAGGCAGCAGCTGTCCTCAGAGATTTCCCTCCGTGACAAGTCACAGTCACACACATGAAATAGATAACCTCCAACCTAAGGGAGGAGAAGGAAATGGCAACCCACTTCAGTGCTGTTGCCTGGAGAATCCCAGGGACGGGGGAGCCTGGTGGGCTGCCGTCTATGGGGTCGCACAGAGTCGGACATGACTGAAGCAACTTAGCAGACTTAGCAACCTAAGGGAGCAGGGGATTGAGGTACCGACCTGAATGGCTCTCTAAGAGAAAGTACAAGAATTGGGTGAAGGCAGGGAGGCTTCCTGAAGGAGGTTGTCCTTGCAGGGCAGGAGACTCACTTCTGGTGCTAGTGGATCTGACTTTGTCTTTCTCAATGGCCAGAGAAAGTTTCTTCTGTGTGTCTCACCCGTCAAGAGGGGTTCAGTAATTTTTTTGTCAAGTTGACTAATTAACTATTACTAACAATGGCACCCCACTCCAGTACTCTTGCCTGGAAAATCCCATGGACGGAGGAGCCTGGAAGGCTGCAATCCATGGGGTTGTGAAGAATCGGACATGACTGAGCGACTTCACTCTCACTTTTCACTTGCATGCATTGGAGAAGGAGATGGCAACCCACTTCAGTGTTCTTGCCTGGAGAATCCCAGGGAAGGGGGAGCCTGGTGGGCTTCCGTCTATGGGTTGCACAGAGTCGGACACGACTGACGTGACTTAGCAGTAGCAGCAGCAACAAACATAAGTATCAACACCAGTTGGTTTCTACTTCACTACTAGCAGGGAGACTTAGTAACCACCATCCAGGGCACAGCTGGGTGGTTCTGCTCCTTATGTTGACCTGTGATGGGCCCACTGCTCTGCAGACATGAACACCTGTATCACAGGTAGCTCTGGAAACAAACAAGGTGAGATGGGTATAACAGTAGCATATTGCCTGGCCACAAGGAGTGTGCAATAAGTTGAAGCTAACGTGAGTCTGTCTTTTAGCACATGGATTTTCAACTGAGCCCCTGTTCATCGTCTGTGAAGACAAAGTCTCTTTCTGATTGTTTGTCCTTCTGAGTTGATAAAAGTGAAAGTGAAATCGCTCAGTCGTGTCCGACTCTTTGCGACCCCATGGACTGTAGCCTATCAAGCTCCTCTGTCCATGGGATTTTCCAGGCAAGAGTGCTGGAGTGGATTGCCATTGCCTTTTCCAGCTATCTGAGTTGATGGAGGACCCTCTAAGTTGATAGCTGCTTGGAAGAAGTAGCGAAGGTAGTAGGCCCAGAACTCACTGTGTGTCTCCTGGCCCTATGATAAATCTTATTTTATTCAATAAGGAAGGAAAAGAAGATGATTTTCTCTTTAGATATTCTTCTGAAGCTGACAGAAATCTATAGATCAAGAACTCATAACCGTGGCCCTCTCCACATGAATCCCTGGGCTCTCATGCTCTCTGATCCCCAGCAATCCTGATTCTCCTCAGAGATGACATTTGTCCATTTGAATGGCATTGTTCCTATTATAATTAAGAATGTTATATTTTAGACCCAGGCTAACTTCTCAGGTCTCCAGTATTCTAGCTATCATGTGCTCTTAGATCTGAGGGCTCATAAAACCTCTCACCATACATGTAAAACTTGACATCACTCTTCACTTAGCTGAGTTGGAAATTTTATAGTTTGGTAGAACACAAAGTCAGGTTGAAAATATGGCTTCGGCTGGGCTGGACGTAATTGGGGTTTTCAGGTGTAGTTTGGCAGCTTTTATCTAACAGAAACATCAGGGCTCATAAAATCAGTCCAACGTCAGAGTTTCAAGGTACTTTATTAAATATTCCTACACTGGCTGCCATCCCTCACTTTTTAGAAAATGAGGGTATGCTAATGGCATGATGTGTTGCTTTAAAGGCCACAATCTCAATTGTTCTCACAATGAGGGAGAAAAAGCATGCTGTTAAAAATAGATGGTATCTGATGTTATCTCATCCGTTCATATTTTAACATCTAATAGCAGCTCTACATTTTAGGCACTATTCTAGAATATGAGTAAAAAGTTAAGTCATGGTCCCAGGCTTCATGGAGCTGATGATATACTGGAGGGGTCAGCAAGCATTTTCTGTAAAGGACCAAACTGCTAGATGTTTTAGAATGTGGGCCATTTTGTTTGCAGCCCCTCAATAGTGCCTTCTCCAGGCCCCTCAGCTCTCCAGTCCCACCTCCCTCCCTTCAGCCTGTTGACCCTCACTCCTCACTTTATGAACACCCGTGTCTCCTCACCCAAAGGACAGCTAGCAGGATCTCCAGCACAGGCTGATTGTGAGGATGAACCAAGGTGACAGTGTAAAGCTCTCACTCAGACCCTAGCTGCCTCCCTTCCTTCCAGAGGAATCTGAGAAAGTAACATCCCTCCCCTCTCCTAGGTTAGATCATTGACTCATGCTCCACTGCAACCCAAACATCTTCTCCAAGACTACTATCCATACAGCTCTTTCTCTCGAATGTTCTACCATCCCTCTGTCCTGTTACACTTTTCCCAGAAACACACTTGCTGCTTCTAAGTCGCTTCAGTTGTGTCCGACTCTGTGCGACCCCATAGACAGCAGCCCACTAGGCTCCCCCGTCCCTGGTATTCTCCAGGCGAGAACACTGGAGTGGGTTGCCATTTCCTTCTCCAATGCATGAAAGTGAAAAGTGAAAGTGAAGTTCCTCAGTCGTGTCCGACCCTCAGCGACCCCATGGACTGAGCTTTCCAGGCTCCTCCATCCATGGGATTTTCCAGGCAAGAGTACTGGAGTGGGGTGCCGTTGCCTTCTCCGAGAAACACACTTAGGTCTCCTCTATTTAAAGAGGGCTTTAAAGGAGGAGAGTTGAGGAGGAATCTCCTCCAGCCACCATTCTTTTTCTTGTCAATCCAACTGGTCTCCAGCTACTTTAACTTTCCCATCATCTCTTTGTTAATTTCTGTTTCTTCCTTATGTTTTCCCCTCTTAAAGACAGATTGAGCTGTAGAAAAGGAGGGCTTTAGAGTCAAGCACACTTTCCACATCACCGTCTGTAATGTTACAGAGCCTGGGCAACTTACATAGCACCAAGAACCTCACCTACAGAATGGAAACAGCAAGACCTCCCTCATGAAGGGATTTATGAGAACTCAGCAAGGAGGTCAGTGAGAGGCACTGCGTCAGCACTTGGCACGTGTCAAGTGCCGCTCAATAGATCTCTTTCTCCTCCACCAGCTGCTTAAGGAAGGGCAGGGGCCTCCATCCTTGGGGGTTTAGGGAAGAGGGGGCTGTCTACTCTTCTCAACAACACTTAATACAGTCTTCTGACTTGGGAAAATAGGCCTAGATGATTTTCTTTTATTAATCTTTTCCCCCCATCTTTGTTAAGACTTGAAAGAAAGCAACATAGGATTCAGGTCATGTGAAAATACACAGGTACCCAGGTTCAGTTCAGTTCAGTCGCTCAGTTGTGTCCTACTCTTTGCGACCCCATGAATCGCAGCACACCAGGCCTCCCTGTCCGTCACCAACTCCCGGAGTTCACTCAGACTCACGACCATCGAGTCTGTGATGCCATCCAGCCATCTCATCCTCGGTCGTCCCCTTCTCCTCCTGCCCCCAATCCCTTCCAGCATCAGGGTCTTTTCCAGTGAGTCAACTCTTTGCATGAGGTGGCCAAAGTACTGGAGCTTCAGTTTTAACATCATTCCTTCCAAAGAAATCCCTGGGTTGATCTCCTTCAGAAGGGACTGGTTGAATCTCCTGCAGTCCAGGGGACTCTCAAGAGTCTTCTCCAACACCACAGTTCAAAAGCATCAATTCTTTGGTGCTCAGCCTTCTTCACAGTCCAAATGTCACATCCATACATGACCACAGGAAAAACCATAGCCTTGACTAGATGGACCTTAGTCGGCAAAGTAATGTCTCTGCTTTTGAATATGCTTTCTAGGTTGGTCATAACTTTCCTTCCAAGGAGTAAGCGTCTTTTAATTTCATGGCTGCAATCACCATCTGCAGTGATTGTGGAGCCCTAAAAAATAAAGTCTGACACTGTTTCCACTGTTTCCCCATCTATTTCACAGGTTAATTTCATTAAATAATAAATCTACTCATTATATACTTATTCAGCATCAGCTATATGTTCATCCCTATAAAAGGCCCGGGGATGAAAAGTTGGCACTTGCCTGAGAGAAGCTATCAGTCTGGTTGGAGGTGCAGAGAAGCAAGCCAGGCAAGTCACATGTAGCCATCATTACCAGGCACTGAGAGGTCCACTGTAGGAGTTCCTACAAAGTGCCATGGGAGTGTAAGAAGGGGGTGGTCCTCATTGCTGGACAGGTAGGGAGTCTTGACACAGAAATGACCTAGGAAGCTTCTGGAAGGATGACTTTCAGTGTGCCAGGGAAGAGAAGGGAGGTGGGAAGGGATTGCACAGGTGAAACAGTGTGTACAAGACAGTCTGTCTATAGATCGGGGGGAACATGCCTTGAGTCTGGAATGGAGAGAGGCAAGGTAAGAAATACAGGCTGAAGGTATGAATCTCACCATGATTTTCCTCTAGAAACAAAGAATTAGCTTCCATATGGAGGGGAAAGTGGACTTCTCCATGTAAATCCAGAGAATGAGCTAGGACCAGGGGAGAGAAGTTTCTGGAGGGCAAGGTTCAGCTCAAGATCAAGAAGAATTTGCAGTCAGTCATATGTAGCAATGGAGCAGGTTTCTGTAGGCCATTCTGTAGACCATGTGTAGGCCTATGGCATATGGGGGCAGCAAATGTGGGGATTGCTCCTCTGCCAAACAGAGGAGGAATTCATAAATGGGATGAGAGGGAGAGATGAACTTGAACTCTACCCTCACCTAACCCTGCTCAGATGACCGGTGCTGGTCTCACGCCTCAGGCTAGGATGAGAGCAGGGCCTCCTCCCAGGTAAGGGCTGTGTGTCCAGCTCAGCTCTGGGTTGCCTCAAGAGCCTCAGTTTTGTCACACTTTTTCTTTTTAAGGGACGAGAAAAAGTGGGACAGCTGGATAATATCCTCTGCTAGCAGGAGAAATATGGAGGGCTGGCCAACTTTTAAAATTAAAAGGTTTTGTGTGTCTGTGTGTGTGTACACATATACATAGGTATAAAATATTGTGTTTGAATTCCAATATTAGGTTCTTGGATGCTTCACCAACATATTGCAATTTCAAACTGGCTCCATTTTCTCTGTCTCATTTGTACACCCCTCTGGGTCTCCTGCATCTGTACAGCTGAAATGAAACTTGAGAGGCAGAACCCTGGACCCCACCTTGCCTTCCCAAGGGGTCTGGCCTCAGGCAGTGTGGACACTGCCAAGGCTTAACTTTGTAGCAGGCTGTTGAGGGTTATTTATTTATTTTAATTTTTTTTTGAGTTATACAAGTTGTACACACACATGTTCATGTTTAAAATGAAAATGAGTAAATTGGTACGGAATTCATATAGCTGTGTTCTCCACACAGCAGCCAGAGTGACTCACATTACTTCTCTGGCTCAGAAATGTCTGGTGATTCTGAAGAACCAACACTCATAAGTGACCCACAGGGTACCGCACTCTCTGGCCCCTTATTCTCTCTTTCACTTCTTCTTCCACCCCTCCCCTCAGACTCTCTACACCGAGTATCCTGGCCTTCTCACTGTCCTAGTACACCAAGTACGTAATCACTGTGGGCTTCTTGCTGTTTTCTCTGCTTGGTACATTCTTCATTCACATATCCTCAGGACTCATTCTCCAAGTTCGAGGTCTCTGCTCAAATATACCTGGATGAGAGGCTTTCCCAGGCCATCATATAAAATAGCACCCTAATTGCCATCAGACTTTATCCCCTTTAACCTAACTTATTCTTACAGCATTTATCATCACCTAGTTTATTACATATTTGTTTGTTTATTGCCTGTCTCTTCCCACTAGAATATAAATTCCATGACAGCAGTAACCTTTTGTTGTTATTCATACTATATTCAAATCCTGAAAGATGATGCTGTGAAAGTGCTGCACTCAATATGCCAACAAATTTGGAAAACTCAGCAGTGGCCACAGGACTGGAAAAGGTCAGTTTTCATTCCAGTCCCAAAGAAAGGCCATGCCAAAGAATGCTCAAACTACCACACAATTGCACTCATCTCACATGCTAGTAAAGTAATGCTTAAAATTCTCCAAGCCAGGCTTCAGCAATACATGAACCATGAACTTCCAGATGTTCAAGCTGGTTTTAGAAAAGGCAGAGGAACCAGAGATCAAATTGCCAACATCTGCTGTATCGAAAAAGCAAGAGAATTCCAGAAAAACATCTATTTCTGCTTTATTGACTATGCCAAAGCCTTTGACTGTGTGGATCCCAATAAACTGTGGAAAATTCTTTAAGAGATGGGAATACCAGACCACCTGACCTGCCTCTTGAAAGGCCCGTATGCAGGTCAGGAAGCAACAGTTAGAACTGGACATGGAACAACAGACTTGTTCCAAATAGGAAAAGAAGTATGTCAAAGCTGTCTATTGTCACCCTGCTTATTTTAACTTATATGCAGAGTACATCATGAGAAACACTGGGCTGGAGGAAGCACAAGCTGGAATCAAGATTGCCAGGAGAAATATCAATAACCTCAGATATGCAGATGACACCACCCTTATGGCAGAAAGTGAAGAGGAACTAAAAAAGCTTCTTGATGAAAGTGAAAGAGGAGAGTGAAAAAGTTGGCTTAAAGCTCAACATTCAGAAAAGGAAGATCATGGCATCTGGTCCCATCAGTTCATGGGAAATAGATGGGGAAACAGTGGCTGACTCTATTTTTCTGGGCTCCAAAATCACTGCAGATGGTGCTTGCAGCCATGAAATTAAAAGACGCTTACTCCTTGGAAGGAAAGTTATGACAAACCTNGGAACTAAAAAAGCCTCTTGATGAAAGTGAAAGAGGAGAGTGGAAAAGTTGGCTTGAAGCTCAACATTCAGAAAACGAAGATCATGGCATCTGGCCCCATCACTTCATGGGAAATAGATGGGAAACAGTGGGGGCTCCAAAATCACTGCAGATGGTGACTGCAGCCATGAAATTAAAAGACGCTTACTCCTTGGAAGAAAAGTTGTGACCAACCTAGATAGCATATTGAAAAGCAGAGACATTACTTTGCCGACTAAGGTCTGTCTAGTCAAGGCTATGGTTTTTCCAGTGGTCATATATGAAGTGAGAATTGGACTGTGAATAAAGCTAAGCGCTGAAGAATTGATGCTTTTGAACTGTGGTGTTGGAGAAGACTCTTGAGAGTCCCTTGGACTGCAAGGAGATCCAACCAGTCCATTCTAGGGGAGACCAGTCCTGGGTGTTCTCTGGAAGGAATGATGCTAAAGCTGAAACTCCAGTACTTTGGCCACCTCATGCGAAGAGTTGACTCATTGGAAAAGACTTTGATGCTGGGAGGGATTAGAGGCAGGAGAAGGGGATGACAAAGGATGAGATGGCTGGATGGCGTCACTGACTTGATGGACACAAGTCTGAGTGAACTCTGGGAGTTGGTGATGAACAGGGAAGCCTGGCGTGCTGCGATTCATGGGGTCACAAAGAGTCAGACACGACTGAGCAACTGAACTGAACTGAACTGAGGTAATAATAGTCTTTGTGCCTAAATCTTGATTAATATAATCATCCTAACACCATAATAGCGCTTCCATTGTGGTATTTGCCGATAGCAGTCAGGGGTATATTTTTTCACCCAATAAGCCTTGTAGACACTCCTCCAAACCATCAATATCAAGCAACGTAATGTATCTCTCGTAATCATCCTGCTACAGTTCTATTTCTTATGACTTTGCAATGAGTCACATTTCTTGGCCACGATACCATGCTTGGGAAAGTCTAGTATTTTCCTTAGAACAGCAGTTACTCTGTCCTCAAGTCCAAGGTGTGCTTGGTCAGGCCTATTTTCAGGGTCTCCATAAACCTTGTTATGCATTCACTCATTTTGTGCATATTCACTGTTCTGTGATCAAGAATTCCCAAGTGTGTAGCATTTTGCATCCTTTCTGAGTGGCCTTCCTTCCTGCTCCATCTGTGCAAGAAGGAGGGGTTGACATTGAGTCCATTTGTAAGTAACTTAACTGCTACCTCTGCCCACCCATTTTAGCAGCTGCTGCTACAGACCCAGTGTTTAAGTCAGACAAAGAAAAACAAATACCATATGATATCGCTTATGTGTAGAATCTAAAAAATGGTACAAATGAACTTATCTGCAAAACATATAGAGTCACAGATGTAGAAAATCAACTTATGGTTCAGTTCAGTTCAGTTCAGTCACTTAGTCATGTCCAACTCTTTGTGACCCCATGAATCGCAGCACACCAGGCCTCCCTGTCCATCACCAACTCCCGGAGTTCACTCAGACTCACGTCCATCAAGTCCGTGATGCCATCCAGCCATCTCATCCTCGGTCGTCCCCTTCTCCTCCTGCCCCCAATCCCTCCCAGCATCAGAGTCTTTTCCAAGTTACCAGGGGGTAAAGATTAGTATGGATAAATTGGGAGATTGAGGTTGACATATACATACTATCATATATAAAATAGGTAACTAATCAGGACCTATTATATAGTACAAGGAACTCTACTCAATCATGTTTAATAGCCTATATGGGAAAGAATCTAAAAAAGAGTGGATACATGTGTATGTACAACTGACTCACTTTGTTGTGTACTTGAAACTAACACAACACTGTAAATCAAAGATACTCTAATAAAAAACTTTGAAAAGAGGAAAAAACTGGAAAAGTGGTGGAGGAAGACTGACAGAAGAAACGGTACACATAATCCCACTTCTGGTCATTTTAAACCCTTTTTTCAAATGATAAGCTTGCATGTTGTAAGGGAGATGTTTGCTGATGGGAGAATCAAGATCTCTTGCTTCTTTAATGACATGTAAATATAGGGCCACAAACTCATATGCCTTCAGGGTCACCAGGGATTACAGGCCACAGGCTGTCACATGGATATTGCAGCAAATCGAACAGTGAAAATCTGGAGACTAAGGGAGCATCTCTAAGGGGCCCTGAGATGCAGAAATATGTGCTGGATGTGACCCCATCTTCTGATTTTCCAAAAGAAGTCAAAATACCTGAATCGGGGTGTGTGTGTGTGTGTGTAAATATATGCTTTTTAAACTTTAACAACCGCTTTAATAAGGCACCATTTGATCACAAAACCTGATCTCATTGACTGTGGCCCCAGAAGACTGAAATTTTGTCTCTAAATCACATGCATTGCTTCATATAGCCATTAAACTGTAGCCTTTTTGTTTTATTAAACAGGCCCTCTTGTTTCATTTTATTATTTGCCTCACACTTTCTTCCTCAGTGTATTCCTCTGTGAAATAGGGGTAAGAGCATTTGTTTCTCTGTCTCCAAAGAATCAAGGATCATGGCGGCTGGGAAGATGAATGAGGTCATTTGGTTAAGCACTCCTTGCTGGGTGGAAGAGTGATGGCTTATACATGCTAATAGTGTTTGAATTATGGGAGCTTTCATGGAAAGAGAGCTGGACCATTTAGCTCCCCCTCTGCAGGGAGTTATAAGAGAGGAAGCCAGGGAGGAAGAGACTGGAAATACTTCATGACTGTGTCCTGGGATGAACTACGAAATGACACTGGGGAGGCCATGTTGTATCCATGGTGCTGTACAATGCAGGGTAACCTGGAGAGAGCAAAACTCTCCGTGTGTTAGTTTGTGATTTTGTATCTGTTGGAAGAGTGTGAGCAAATGTGGATGAGCTGTCTCCCTAAGGGTTTGGCTCTCAGTCCTTTTTTATGCTATGATCAAATTGTCCTTTATTCACTCTCTCGTACAATAGCTAGAGGAGACTCAGTTCAGTTCACTCACTCAGTCGTGTCTGACTCTTTGCAACCCCATGAATCGCAGCACGCCAGGCCTCCCTGTCCATCACCAACTCCCGGAGTTCACCCAGACTCACATCCATCGAGTCAGTGACACCATCTAGCCATCTTATCCTCTGTCGTCCCCTTCTCCTCCTGCCCCCAATCCCTCCCAGCATCAGTATTTTCCAGTGAGTCAGCTCTTTGCATGAGGTGGCCAAAGTACTGGAGTTTCAGCTTTAGCTACTGACAAAACCCTCGCGTATCACTATATTCACCCAATGACAGCTGATGCGTCTTTGAGATACTCCTAGTTGGTGGGTGGCATGTCCCATAATGATTCGGAAAACTGACACTTTCCCATCGTATGGCTCTCCGTGCTCTGAGCCTCCCCCATTAGCTATCAGATGAAGTCAGAGAGTAGGGCATTACCTGTGAACGACGATGATGAGCCTCACCTGGAAGCACGTGCCATTTCTGCTCACATCCCCTTGGCTGGGACTCGGTCTCCTTGCCGCACAAGGGAGGCTGGGGAATACAGTCACATCCCCCCCAAAGAAGAGGAAATCTCTGTGACTGTCCACGGTCACTGCCAAGCTTCAGATGTTTTCAGACACTTGTCCTCCTGTTTATCACCTGCTGGATATATAGCCGATTCCTTTAGCACAAGGCACTGGAGTCAGAGCCTGCTCTTGCCTTTATGCTGGTGCATCTCTGCAGCTGGATTCCTGGTTTCTTGGTTTCTGTTACACTAGAAGCAGACAGTTCAAACTGTCGTGTCAGCTTTTGTTCTGTTTTAACCCCTGTGTTCTTCCATCTGCTAATTGCATTTTTCATCTTGTTACTTAAGAGGGAAGATTCTTCTCCATTGAGGGGTGTTTTTTTTTTTTTTAATATTTATTTGTTTTTTACTGAGTTGTATCTGAGTTAGGGTACACGAACTTCTCTCTAGTTGTGGCAGGCCAGTTTCGTTGCTCTGAGCCATGTGGGATCTTAGTTCCCTGACCAAGTATGGAGCTCACATCCCCTGCACTGTAAGGCGGTTTCTCAACCCACTGAACCAGCCGGGAAGCCCCTCGGTGAATGAGGAGTATTGAATTTGAATACTTGTGTTGTCAGGAAGCATTGGCAGCCTCTAGCATCGCCTGAGACTGTCTATAATGTTCGTAGCTATGGCTCCTGGTATAAATTATTAATCCCTGGGCAGAAACAAAAATACCTGTTCATTATTTTTAGTGTTTGATTCTGAGACTGTCATGGGAGGCAGAGTTCTGTTTGGAGCGCTGTGTA
Source organism: Aepyceros melampus (assembly GCA_006408695.1). Taxonomy (NCBI): domain Eukaryota; kingdom Metazoa; phylum Chordata; class Mammalia; order Artiodactyla; family Bovidae; genus Aepyceros; species Aepyceros melampus. The sequence continues at coordinate 289,922 of SJXQ01001931.1, forward strand.
ATGTAAAAATAAAATGACTGAATACTATGGAATTATGCAGCGACTTTGATTAGTATAAACAGCCAATACTAATCAATACATACAAAGCAATATAAATGTTCCTGCTGTTTTATAATAGCACAGTGTTTTATATGGCATGGTTCTTAATGCTTGATAAATGATAAGGGAAAAGAAGATAGATACATTCTCACCCAAGCTGGTGCTTGTTATGAGGATTGGGAATCTGAGTAGGTATGAAAAACAGAGTCTTAATTAACCTTTGACAGAGCTTCTGTTCAAAAATTCGTGAAAATGGAAAGCTTCAAGAAAGGTAAATAAGTGACAAAAATATCCTCTAATAATTGTCTGTCTATAGGCAGTTGAATACAGGGATTAAGAGCTCTAGACATGGACTCCCCAGGTTTCAGTCCTAGGCATATCAAATCCTGCCTGTATTTCCCTGCAAAATATCTGTTTCTTCATCTGTAAAATGAATTATAACAAAAATAAAACTCATAATACCTTGAAAGTGAAAGTGAAGTTTCTCAGTCATGTTCGACTATTTTGACCCCATGGACTGTAGCCTATCGGGCTCTTCCATCCATGGAGTTTTCCAGGCAAGAGTGCTGGAATAGATTGCCATTTCCTTCTCCAGGGGATCTTCCCGACCCAGGAATTGAACGTGGGTCTCCCGCATTGCAGGCAGATGCTTTACTGTCTGAGCCACCAGGGAAGCAAGGATAAATAAGTGGATGTTCGTGAAAAACTTGTGACAAGTTATGACCAGTTAAGAAGCGCTTGTAAGGTTAGTTGTTATAAGTGCACAGAGAAAGAAAAGCCATCTCCTTACAGAGAAAAGTGATTTAAAACAATACTGCTCAAAATCTCATGGGCATACATATCAGTACCTAAATGTCAAGTTGCTATGGAGATCGGGTTGATTAGGTCTGCCATGGAGACTGAGATTATGTATTTCTTCCAAGTTTCTAAATCACATTGACTTTGCTTGTCCTAGAACTACACTTTAAATACAAAGAATTAAACTTCATAGTATATCATAATCTAAATATTAAGTTGTCTGTTGTTTATCTAGGAATGTGATGAATTGATTTCCTGGCGGTTGATGAGAAGGAGAAATTGCTCTTCATGGTATAAAATATCTGAAAAGCTTCAATAAATGAGCAACAGATACTGTTGGATGAGATGCTTGAGGAGCAAAGGAAGAATCCAAAATTTCATGTGTGTCATATTTTGTGTCAGAAATTATTACAGCCTGGAAATGTTGTCTTAAGAGTCAGTGATATAGGGTAGGGTTGATGGACTTCAGCATTGATGAAACTTTTTGTTATTCTGAATTGCAGGATTTTTTGGCTTTTTTTTTTTTTTTAACATGATTCCTCTGGGCTATTGTCTACCATTAGCTGATCTGGCATTAGTATTTCTTCAACATGCTGAATAAAAGACTAAAAATGTAAATGAAAGACTAGTTTACTTTTAAGTTTGTCTAGTCTTTTTGGCTCTTATTTCTGTAAAGATTGCTGCATCTCTTTTTCAGAGCAGTGTCTTGGGATTCCTGCTAAAATACTAATTTAGATCACTGCTCTTTCCATTAATATCATTTCCCCTTAATCGTCTCCTTAGTAATGCATTATCCTGCTTCATGTGTGTCATTGTTAAAGCTTCAGATTCTTAACCTTTTCATATCTGTTGGACATCTTTCTAGGTATTCTATGTTTCCTCTTTTCCTTTATCCTTAGAAAATTAAATTAGAGAATAGTTGATTTACATTGTTGTGTTAATTTCAGGTGTACAACAAAGAGAATCAGTATATATATACACACACACACACACACACACACACACACATGTATCCACTCTTTTTTAAGACTCTTTTCCTATGTAAGCTGTGAAAGATTATTGAGTATAGTCTCCTGTGCTATACAGTAGGTCCTTATGAGTTATTTATTTTATGCATAGTACTATGTATATGTCAATCCCAATTTATTCTTCTCCCTGGTAACCATAAGCTTATTTTCTACCTCTGTGACTCTACTTCTGTTTTGTAAATAAGTTCATTTTTACCCATTTAGTTTTGGATTCTACATATAGTTCAGTTCAGTTCAGCCGCTCAGTCGTGTCCGACTCTTTGCGACCCCGTGAATTGCAGCACGCCAGGCCTCCCTGTCCATCACCATCTCCCAGAGCTCACTCAGACTCACGTCCATTGAGTCCGTGATGCCATCCAGCCACCTCATCCTCAGTCATCCCCTTCTCCTCCTGCCCCCAATCCCTCCCAGCGTCAGAATCTTTTCCAATGAGTCAACTCTTCGCATAAGGTGGCGCCAAAGTACTGGAGCTTCAGCTTTAGCAACATTCCTTCCAAAGAAATCCCAGGGTTGATCTCCTTTAGAATGGACTGGTTGGATCTCCTTGCAGTCCAAGGGACTCTCAAGAGTCTTCTCCAACACCACAGTTCAAAAGCATCAATTCTTCGGCTCTCAGCCTTCTTCACAGTCCAACTCTCACATCCATACATGACCACAGGAAAAACCATAGCCTTGACTAGATGGACCTTAGTCGGCAAACAAGAGATGGCAAGGGTAACGTCACATTCTAGGAATCAGCGAACTAAAATGGACTGGAATGAGTGAATTTAACTCAGATGACCATTATATCTACTACTGCAGGCAGGAATCCCTCAGAAGAAATGGAGTGGCCATCATGGTCAAGAAAAGAGTCTGAAATGCACTACTTGGATGCAGTCTCAAAAATGACAGAATGATCTCTGTTCGTCTCCAAGGCAAACCATTCAATACCACAGTTATCCAAGTCTATGCCCCAACCAGTAACGCTGAAGAAGCTGAAGTTGAACGGTTTTATGAAGACCTACAAGACCTTTTAGAACTAACACCCAAAAAAGATGTCCTTTTCATTATAGGGGACTGGAATGCAAATGTAGGAAGTCAAGAAACACCTGGAGTAACCGGAAAATTTGGCCTTGGAATGCGGAGTGAAGCAGGGCAAAGACTAATAGAGATTTGCCAAGAGAATGCACTGGTCATAGCAAACACCCTCTTCCAACAACACAAGAGAAGACTCTATACATGGGCATCACCAGATGGTCAACACCGAAATCAGATTGATTATATCTTTTGCAGCCAAAGATGGAGAAGCTCTATACTGTCAACACATAAGTGATATCATATATTTCTTTCTCTGTTTGACTTCACTCAATATGACAGTCTCTAGGTCCATCCATGTTGCTGCAAAATTCAGTATTTTGTTCTTTTTAAGGTTGAATATTATTCCATTGTGTGTGTGTGTGTATATATATATGTACACCACACCTTCCTTATCCATTCATCTGTCTGTGGGCATTTAGGTTGCTTCCATGTCCTGGCTGTTTAAAGGCTGTTGCAGTGAACGCTGTGGTGCTTGTATCTTTTCAAATTATGGTTTCCTCCGAGTGGGATTTCTGGGTCATCTGGTAGTTCTGTTTTTAGTTTTTTAAGAACCCTCCATACTGTTCACCATAGTAGCTGTACGTTCCCACCAAGAGTGTCTTTTCTCCATTTATGTTCTTCCTCCTTTGTCATAGACGAGGTGACCGTCGGTGTATAAGTTTATCTCTGACTTTCTATCCTGTTCCTTTGGTCTATGTTTCTTTTTTTAATGATAGTACAAAACTATTTTGATGACTGTAGCTTTGTAGTATACTCTGAAGTCAGGGAGCCCGCTTCCTTCAGCTCTGTTTTTCTTTTTCAAGACTGCTTTGGCTATTCAGGGTCTTTTGTGTTTCCATACAACTTGTAGATTTTTTTTTTTTGGTCCTACTTCTGTGAGAAATGCCATTCGTAATGTGATAGAGATTGGCCTGGATCTGTAGATTGCTTTAGGTAGTATAGTCATTTTCACAGTATTGATTCTTCCACTCCAAGAACATCTCCATCTATTTCAGCCATCTTTGATGTCTTTCATCAGTATCTTATATTAACAGTTTTCTGAGTAAAGTCTGTTGCCTCCTTCTTGTTGTTCAATTGCTAAGCTGGGCCCAACTCTTTGCAACCCCATAGACTGTAGCACACCAGACTCCTCTGTCCTCCAGGATCTCCTGGAGTTTACTCAGATTTATGTTCATCGAATTGGTGATGCTATCTAACCATCTCATCCTCTGTCACCCCCTTGTCTTTTTGCTTTCAATCTTTCCCAGAATCAAGGTATTTTCCAGGGGTCTGGTTCTTTACATCAGGTGGTCAAAGTATTGGGATATTTGCCTTCTTAGGTAGGTTGTAATAAACCTACCTAAGGTTTGGGTGGGTATTCTATTCTTTTTGATGCACTGGTAAATGGGATGGTTTCCTTAAGTTTTCTTTCTGATCTCTCATTGTTAATGTTTAGGAATGTAAGAGATTCTGTGTACTCATTTCACATCCTGCAGCTTTACCAGATTCATGGGTGAGCTCCAGTAGTTTTCAGATCGCATCTCTAGGACTTTCTGTGTATAGTATCATGTTCTCTGCCTAGAGTGACATTTTTACTTCTTTTCCAATTTGGATTCCTTTTATTTCTTTTTCTTCTGTGATTGCCATAGCTAGATTCTCCAAAACCATGTTTAATAATAGTGGCAAGAGTGGACATCCTTGTCTTTTTCCTATCTTAGAGGAACTGCTTTTGGTTTTTCACCATTGAGAATGATGTTTGCTGTGGGTTTGTCACATTTGACCATTATAATGTAGAGGTAAGTTCCCCCTATGCCCACATTCTGGAGAGTTTTTATCATAAAGGGGTGTTGAATTTTGTCAAAAGTTTTTTTTCTACACCTATGGAAATGATCATATGGTTTTATTCTTTAGCTTGTTAATATGGTGTCTCATATTGATCTGCATATATTGAAGAATCTTTGCATCCCTGGGATAAATCCTCCCTTTATTTTAATAGAATTGTACAGCTTGGTCAAGGTTTTGGGTGATGTTGGCGGTGGCCTGCTGCTGGGCTTTGAAGACCCTCTACAGAGGGTTGAATTTCCACTTTTCCCTTGTTCTCCTTGCATTTTTCCTTCTGTATATTTCCCTGCCAAATGGTATAAGCATACAATTCAGAGATAGACAAGTAAGCTCCCAGGAGCTAGGACTCCAGGGCACCTAATAAAAATCTCAGGCCTTACTTCCTGTCAAAGGTCTTGTGGCCACTGTGGGACCTCAATACATATATTTTCAGTTCATAGTCAACCATCCTGTTTATTATTTTGCATAATTATCAACAGAGTAGTGTGCACATGGCATTTGTAATGGCATTGTAAGGGCATTTATGTGTCCTATTTTAAGGAAAAGAAATCTATACTTAAGGGTTCATTACATGGGATTGTTCTTTTAAAAATGCAACACGTGGAGAAAAAGAAAAGGCATGTGATAATTGTGATCAGAACTAGCCATATATTATAGAATTATGAGTCATGACTTTTTAAAATTGAAAGCATTGAAAGAGAGCCTAATTATATACTTTGACATCTTCTAGTGTTTTCAGCAAAAGTAGCAGTTTATATTACATATTTCTGAGGATTGGATAAAAAGGAGGGGACCTTAAGATAAGGATTCCCAGGTGGCGCAGTAGTAAAGAATCCACCTGCAAGAGACATAGGTCTGGAAGATCGTCTAGAGAAGGAAATAGCAACCCACCCAGTATTCTTGCCTGTGAAATCCCATGGACAGAGGAGTCTGGGAAGCTACAGTCCATGGGGCCACAAAGAGTATTTCAGAGTTTTGGAAAAGAGGGGACATTAAGATTAACTGACAGTAAACAAATGTATTTTTCTGGCTAATAGACAATGTCATGTATATATAAATATTAACCCATTTCAAATCTATACAGTAGAGTAAAGCCAGATATTCTCCAGGTACAAAATTTGACAATGAAGAACAAGCAGGCATTCCAAAAATGACCAAAAGTTGACGATAGGGCCAAGATGTCAACACTAACTGTGAACAGGCTGAATTGCAACACCAGGAGAAATTGGGGATTGAAAGTAAGGGCTTCACTCCCCCCAAATTATCTCACATACTAAATTGTTGATGGCTCTGCCTTTCTCCAAATAACTGTTACCCCTAAATTCTACCTATATAATTCTTCTCACATCTTGAGGTTTCTTCTCCCTGGGAAGCCAGGAATGAAAGACATGGAAATGAGAGTTTTTTCCAGATGAGAGCCAACAGGTTGGCCATACAAAGCTTGTGCTACCAAGACACCAGCTTTATACTTTATTTATTAGCATAAATGATATAATACATCTGGTCCCTTCAAGAATATCTTTAGCTGTGACTATAAATCTGACCTAGTTTTAATACATGTCTGAGGTTTTTGTTAGTATAAGCTTGTTACCTACCAAGATGGAAGACAGTGAGATCTTTCTGTGCCGAGGTGCCTGCCTAAGGGATAGTTCTTCAGAGACAAAAGTTGGGCTTTATTTTAACATTCTTGGTCATATAATGCCTCTCATAGAGTAGGAATCGAAAAAAAAAAAACACCTTGAGATTGAATTAATGCTGTCTCACCACACTTTCCCCCTGTGATTTAATGTAATAAATAAAAAGTAGTTTCTAGTTATAAATCATGTCTGTGCACATTTCATGAGAAAGAGAGAGAGAGACAGAGAAGAGAGATTTAATGCCTATCATACCTATGAAGTACACAAAGGGCCAGTACTTTTAAAATTCCTTAGTAGTCAATGGTAACATAGTCCACAATTATAATCAAATTTTTGCACATTGACAATTTCTACTCTGGATCAGTAGTACTATTTGGGGCTGTGTAAAGAAAGCAGTTTTCTATAGTTTGGCTTATTAGGGTGGCTATTTAACATATGCACAGTACATCATGAGAAATGCTGGACTGGATGAAGAACAAGCAGGAATCAAGATTGCTGGGAAAAATATCAATAACCTCAGATATGCAGATGACACCACCCTAATGGCAGAAAGCAAAGAACTCAAGAGCCTCTTGATGAAAATGAAAGAGAAGAGTGAAAAAGCTGGCTTAAAGCTCAACATTCAGAAAACTAAGATCGTAGCATCTGGCTCCATCACTTCATGGCAAATAGATGGGGAAATAGTGGAAACAGTGACAGACTTTATTTGGTGGTGGGGGAGAGGGGCAGGGGCTCCAAAATCACTGCAGATGGTGACTGCAGCCATGAAATTAAAAGACGCTTACTCCTTGGAAGAAAAATTATGACCAACCTAGACAGCATATTCAAAAGCAGAGACATTACTTTGCCGCCAAAGGTCCGTCTAGTCAAAGCTTTTGTTTTTCCAGCAGTCATGTATGGATGAGAGCATTAGATTATAAAGAAAGCTGAGCACCGAAGAATTGACGCTTTTGAACTGTGCTGTTGGAGAAGACTCTTGAGACTCCCTTGGAGAGCAAGGAAATCCAACCAGTCCATCCTAAAGGAAATTATTCCTGAATATTCATTGGAAGAATTGATGCTGAAGCTGAAACTCCAATAATTTGGCCACCTGATGCAAAGAGCTGACTCATTTGAAAAGACCCTGATGCTGGGAAAGATTGAAGGCGAGAAGAGAAGGGGACGACAGAGGATGAGATGATTGGATGTCATCACCAACTGAATGGACATGAGTTTGAGCAAACTCTGGGAGTTGGTGATGGACAGGGAGGCCTGGCATGCTACAGTCTATGGGTTTGCAAAGAGTCATATATATATATTATGACTGAGCCACTGTACTGAACTGAACTGAAAGGAAAGCGGTTTTCTATAGTTTGGATTATTAGGGTGGCTATGACAATATTTATGCAGCCTTTAATGAAACAGTTTTTATAATTCTCCTAGGAGTGTTATAGCATTTTTCTCAAAGGGAACAACAACAACAAAAACACTGTCTCTTAGGGCCTGGACTAGTGCAATAGCCCTGAGGGATCAAGGATGTGTAGTCACCAGAGGCAGTCTTAGGAGATGTAAGTGCTCCAGTGGCTTCAGGAAGTCAGTGCTACTCAAGAACTCTTGTAATTAGTCTCACAATACCATGGAAAACTCCTCACAGTATACTATGATACGTAATAGTCATAGGTTATTTCTTTTTAAAATTTATGTTTCTGATAAAGATAATATTAAAGTTTTGGTTAGCTCCTTAAGTAATGCTCAAACTTCTCCAAGCCAGGCTTCAGCAATACATGAACTGTGAACTTACTGATGTTCAAACTGGTTTTAGAAAAGGCAGAGGAACCAGAGATCAAATTGCCAACATCCACTGGATCATGGAAAAAGCAAGAGTTCCAGAAAAACATCTATTTTTGCCTTATTGACTATGCCATAGCCTTTGACTGTGTGGATCACAATAAACTGTGGAAAATTCTTCAAGAGATGGGAATACCAGACCACCTGACCTACCTCTTGAAAAATCTGTATGGAGGTCAGGAAGCAACAGTTAGAACTGGACATGGAACAACAGACTGGTTTCAAATAGGAAAAGGAGTACATCAAGGCTGTATATTGTCACCCTGCTTATTTAAATTATATACAGAGTACATCATGAGAAATGCTGGACTGGAAGAAGCACAAGCTGGAATCAAGATTGCTGGGAGAAATATCAATAACCTCAGATATGCAGATGACACCACCCTTAAGGCAGAAACTGAAGAGGAACTGAAAAGCCTCTTGATGAAAGTGAAAGAAGAGAGTGAAAAAGTTGGCTTAAAGGTCAACATTCAGAAAACGAAGATCATGGCATTGGTCCCATCACTTCATGGGAAATAGATGGGAAAACATTGTAAACAGTGTCAGACTATTTTTTGGGGCTCCAAAATCACTCTAGATGGTGACTGCAGCCATGAAATTAAAAGACGCTCGGGAGAAAAGTTATGACCAACCTAGATAGCATATTCAAAAGCAGAGATATTACTTGGCTGACGAAAGTCCGTCTAGTCAAGGCTATGGTTTTTCCTGTGGTCATGTATGGATGTGAGAGTTGGACTGTGAAAAAGGCTGAGCACAGAAGAATTTATGCTTTTGAACTGTGGTGTTGGAGAAGACTCTCTGCAAGAAGATCCAACCAGTCCATTCTGAGGGAGATCAGCCCTGGGATTTCTTTGAAAGGAATGATGCTAAAACTGAAGCTCCAGTACTTTGGCCACCTCATGCGAAGAATTGACTCATTGGAAACAACTCTGATGCTGGGAGGGATTGGGGGCAGGCGGAGAAGAGGACGACTGAGGATGAGATGGCTGGATGGCATCACTGACTCGATGGATGTGAGTCTGAGTGAACTCCGGGAGTTGGTGATGGACAGGGAGGCCTGGCATGCTGCGATTCATGGGGTCGCAAAGAGTCGGAGACGACTGAGCGACTGAACTGAACTGAACTTGGGAGGAAATCCTTAGTTAATTTAAAGCTTTGTTGCCAGTGCCTAGTGTTAGGTAAAAGATGACCAGGACACCAAAAGAGTGTCTAACAGGCTTTAATGGCAAAGCGCTCCCAGGCAGGGTTCCCTGACCGAAAGGGGCAGGTGTAGGAAGTCCGCGTGCCTGAGGGTGTTAGAAGTTTGTTTATGTATGCAGGCTGCAAGGGATGGCCAGGTTAACGAATGGGGGTTTGGATTGGTTGCCGGCCGAGGTGTCGCGAGCTGATAGGTCCTTCTACGTGGCTGGGATGGGGCGGCTTTAGCTGGAGGACAGTGCTGTCACTGGTCCCTGGGATCTGGGAGGCTCCTTCCTTACGGACTTCCCCGCCTGCCGGGGAGGGAAGGGGCGCCCGCATGGCCCCGGGGTCCGACCTTACACCTAGAATGTACTTGGAAAAGTAGGAACACAATACATATTTTGGCTGCATTAATGGATTAATTATTCTGTTGGATAATTTCTATGGCTTTATCGTCCTTACTTTGATAAACTTGAAAAATATGTTAAAGTTGTTTGGTACTAAATACTGCAGTTGAATTCATCTACAAGTAAACATAAATCCCCTTGAAAATTATGAAATTATTTAGAACTCTCTTTGACCATGAACTTCAGCACTTTTAAGACAGATTAATATGTCTAATTTGAATTCAAAAATTTGATGTTTAAGGGGATTGTATGCCAACTGCACTTGTTCATCAAAGTTATTTTTAGCGCATATATTTATGATTTGTCGTTGTCTTCTAACGTTAAGCCAACTATTCTTTATAAATATGTTCGATAACAGGTAAGTGGAATTGAGATAATACCGCACGATGCAGAGAAATAGAATCCAGCCAGGAAAGTCTCTCTTGCTAAACATCAACAGATAATAGGCCCAGATGAGAGGAAAACATTTTACATTTCTTTGGGGTCAGATTTTAAGCTGAAAGCATCTTTAGAAGCTAAACATTTTTAACAATAGCCTTGCTAATTGAAGCCCAGCTGTATATGTGGATTCAAGCATCCTTTAGGATACTTCTAGGTTAATAGCGTTCATTTCTGAGCACAAAATAAGAAATAAAGGCCACATTTACAATCATTCTGGATTGCTATACAGTGTAAGAACTAAATGAGTAGGAAGAATAAGAAAAGAAAAGGAATTGCTGTTCAAGTTGGCTAGAGGAAAAAGAATAATATTCCAAGCCCAAGTTTAAGTAGGAGCAGTAACAGTAGTTTTAAGGAATAATGTTTGGTGAAAATAACATCCCAATTCTCTAGGTTGTACCAGCTAAGGAAACGCTTAGAATACATGATGAAAATGCTAGTGGCTGTAATTAGGCCCATCCAAACTTTTGGAAACCAGTTCTTATCAGATTTCTGAAAGATAAATATTTAGCAATCATCCCATGTGTGAGAATCTAGGTAGATTGGACCTCTTCTTTACTGGTATTTTATAAACAAGAGGGTCACTGAAGAAAAATTCTGTATTGCCCCTAAGAAAAACACAACCAATTATGTATCAATGATTCATGTAATAACTGAATTCTGTCATTTGTTCTTTGTAAAACGTTAATATATTTTGAATGTGAAATAGTTTGCATATTTTAATCTTAGCTAGATGTGATGATCCTGTTATTTTATGCCAATATATATTTCAGTACCTTAGATTTCATTTTTCCTCCTCCTCTTCATATCCTCTCTCCCTTTCTTCCCTTCTCAGCCTAAAGTAGTCAGTTTTTCAGGAATGATTCTGTGAACATAAACATTCTGATAAGAGCTCTCTTCTTTGCAAATGGAGCCAATGGCAATATAAGCAGTTGCTCTAAATAAGTAAGCACTTAAGTTCTTCAACTTTTGTGCATTAGATTTTGTATCTTACTCAGAACCGATTTCATTTTGAGAACAACTTGTTGGTAACCAGTTAGAAAAACAGCAAAATTTTGTAAAGCAATTATCCTTCAACAAAAATAAATTAATTTTTTAAAAAGTCTGATCTTTTTCATTTTGTATGTTTTGTTTGCTCCAAGAAGGAAAAAAGTATTAATTGTCACTAACATCTGGTACTGTCATGGGGATTCTATTTTAAACTGTCCAACTTTACAGCACAGATAAAGTTTCTAATCTTAATTAAATACCAGTGCCATTATCTGAAACTACCAGTTATATCTCATATTTAATAAAAGTATCTTCAATGGCTCCCCATCTCAGAATGAAAGCCAGTCTTTAGAATAATGGACAAGGCCTTGGACTGTCTCTGGTCCATGGTTAACCCTCTCCACCATCTTCCCTCTGATCCAGTCACACTGGGTTCTCTGCGGTTTTGGTTGCTCCACAAATACAGGCTGGTATCAGGACCTGAGTGTATGACATTTCTTCTTCCTGAACCCTCTCCCACATATCCATTTGCCTTCCTCATCTCTTCAAGTGTTTGTTCAAATGTCACCTTCTTAATATGGCATTCCCTGATGCCCTATTGGAAATTATATTAGCCCTACTTCAATGCCTTCTATCCTATGGGCTTCTATGGTGGCTCAGACAGTAAAGAGTCTGCAATGCAGGAGACCCAGGTTTAATCCCTGGGTCAGGAAGAGCCCCTGGAAAAGGGAATGGCAACCCACTCTAGTATTCTTGCCTGGAGAATTCCATGAACAGAGGAGCCTGGGGGACGGGGCTGCAGTCTGTGGAGTAGCAAGAAGTGGACACAACTGAGCGATGAACACTTTGACTTCATTTTCACTCCAATATTTCCTATCCTTACCTCCACTTTATTTTTCTTCATAGCACTTGTAATATATCAACTAATTTACTCTTGCTTATGTCCACCCACCAGAATGAAGCCTTGCTGATGGCAGGTATCTTTGTCTGCAACTGTCCTGTATGCCCCAGGGCACAGTGCCTAGAACCCAGTGGGTATTCAATATTTGCTTAGATGTCTGTTCAGTGAACAAATAAATGCATATTTGCTGCATTTTACATTTCCACAGGGCTCTTGAACTTTTTCACCTATGTCAGCAATGTGTGTTTCTGAGTTCTAGAATCTTGTCTGGGAAAGAAAGAGGAGAGAGGCAAAGATTAACTCTTTTGTTTGACATAAGCAAGCATATGATTATGTAAAGCAAATACTATATTTTAATCATTCTATTAGCTGAATATTAATATAATTAAATACAATGCTGTTTACCTCACTGACATTAATATCATAACTTTCTATATATAGCTATTTAAATCTGCCAAGAAAATATATTTATTTTTCAATCCTGTTACTTTATATAAAAATATTTTAATAGCATTCTTGTATCAGTAGAGATTTTCACATTATAATTATTACTCACTAACCCTCAAAACATTCTTTAGCTCTGAAATTCAGTAATTTCACCTAAGCCCCAGTGACCTCTCCAATTGAATAATCTACTAAAACAAGAGATTATCCTGCTGGCAACTACAGAATAAATAAAAAAAAAAAGAGAGAGAGAGATTTTGTTGCCCTATCTTGTACTCAGTAAGTCAGTTTTTTAAGTTATCTGAACACATACATTAACATTTAATATTTAACCAAACATACCCCCTGCCTCGAAAACTCTGGGAAACATTGTGCTTGTCCCTCCTCACTCCCAAAGAAATTGAAAAGATAGCAAGTAGAAAATATGGGTGATTAATGAGGTCTGGCAACTTGTGTGTGAGGGAATATAGTTTTGAAAAACAGAACTTCTACCTGTTATCAGGTTGGCACTGACATAGGCTGGAAAGATCCATTTTTCTTGGGTAAGAAGCCTTCACTTGGATGCATTTAACTCTCAGTAGGTTCTGTAATCTATCCCAGTGGTTTCCAAAGTGTGATACCTGGACCAACAACGTCAATATCCCTGTGAACTTGAAGTGTCAATTCTCAGGTCCTCATTCCAGGCCTCTGAGTGTGGAGCCCAGTCACTCAGTTTTTTCACATCTTTGAGTGATTCAGATGCAGCTGGTTTGTTGTTGTTATTGTGCAGTCACTAAGTCGTGTCTGACTCTTTGTAGAGTTTCCGTGGACTGCCACACGCCAGATTTCCCTGTCGTTCACTATCTCCCAGAGTTTTCTCAAGCTCATGTCCATTGAGTCAAAGATGCCATCCAACCCATCTCATCCTCTGTCATCCCCTCCTCCTCCTGCCTGCAAGCTCTCCCAGCATCAGGGGCTTTTTCCATGAGTCCACTATTTGCATCAAGTGATCAAAGTATTGGAGCTTCAGCATCAGTCCTTCCAATGAATAATCAGGGTTGATTTCCTTTAGGATTGACTTGTTGGATCTCCTTGATTTCCAAGGGACTCTCAAGAGTCTTCCCCAGTACCACAGTTCAAAAGCATCAATTCTTTGGCACTCAGCCTTCTTTATAGTCCAACTCTCACATCTGTACATGACTATTGGAAAAACCATAGCTTTGATTATATGGACCTTTGTAAATAAAGTGATGTCTCTGGTTTATAACACACTGTTTAGGTTTGCAGCTAGTTTGAGAAATATTCAGCATCAGTCCTTCCAATGAATAATCAGGGTTGATTTCCTTTAGGATTGACTTGTTGGATCTCCTTGATTTCCAAGGGACTCTCAAGAGTCTTCCCCAGTACCACAGTTCAAAAGCATCAATTCTTTGGCACTCAGCCTTCTTTATAGTCCAACTCTCACATCTGTACATGACTATTGGAAAAACCATAGCTTTGATTATATGGACCTTTGTAAATAAAGTGATGTCTCTGGTTTATAACACACTGTTTAGGTTTGCAGCTAGTTTGAGAAATGCCAGTTGATCCTATTTGGTCAACATATATAGAGCCTTTTTAATATATATAATACACTGATGCAATATCCTGTAATAATAACAATGGAAAAGAAAAAAATACCCTATGTGTGGTGGGGCAACAAAGATGCCAAATGCATCTTCTCTCATAGAGGAAATTATGCTGAAGACTCTAACTGGCAAGACTCTGAAGGAAAGTCTTCTGAAGGGTCTTCACTGGCACACGGGGACAGTCTCAGTGGGGATACACACCGTGACATGATCTTGCCCTATCCTTGGTTTTAGTTTTATCTGCATAAAATTAAATTCATGTTGGTAAATTTTAGTTTGTAAAGTGAAAGAGTGTAAATAAAATAGAAACGTTTCAGTAATTCTCTACAGATAGCAAGTCATATTCGTGAAAATTGTAATCCAAAACCAGTATTCTCTTTTATTGATGTCCATGTGAATTTTGAGTTAAGAAATGGGGCAAGGAGTAACTGGTTAGAATAAGGATAGCAGATGCTTCCCCCTCCATCTGGCAAGACACTTGCTTTTTTTTGGTTTCTGAGCTCTGCAACTAACCACCTCTGATGTCATTCCCATTGTAAACCATATTACTGTCTTCATGGATAGGGAATCTGTCAGTAATCAGACAAGCAAAACAGAAACCACTCTAGGTATTTCTGATGAGAACCCTTAATACAGGAATTGCTTATAAAATGTTAGAAGGGCTGGAGAAGGAATTAGAGGAGGAGGATGTAGTAAGTCAGAGATTAACAAATAAAAGAAACTGAAGGTACTCCTCAGGCTGGCCAAACAAAACTCAGGAGTGGTGTCAGCATATGTGAGGTCCCTCACTCACCGGTCCCTAACACTCCTGGAAGACTCTGCGACTGTCGAAAGGGCCACACATCCCTCTGTGCGAGCTGCCTGATGCTGTGGCTAGGCTGGCCAGTCCTGCCATTTCCAGCAACAGTGCTGGAGCCAGCAGCTGAATTAGAGCTTCTGAAGGTTGCTGGAACATGTGGCTGCCTGCCAACGCTGGGGACACCTCCTGAAGCCAAGAGGAAGTCCGCTTTTCCTTCCTCTGCTCCTTTAGTCTCCCACCGCTACCTCCCATGGGCTGATCTAAGCAGAAGACAGCTGGCAAGTCTGACTGGGGAATGTGGTTTTCAAGGTCCTAGTATCTGGGATACTGAGTAATACATAAAATGGGGGCATGAAGCTGAAAGAAAGGAGGCAGATGACCTACAGAGACATGAAATGTGGAAGGAAGTGTTAGTTGCTCAGTTGTGTCTGACTCTTTGTGACCCCATGGATTATAACCCACCAGTCCATGAAATTCTCCAGGCAAGAATAGAGGAGTGAGTAGCCATTCCCTTCTCTAGGGGATCTTCCTGACCCAGGAATTGAACTCAGGTTTCCTGTATTGCAAGTGAAGTCTTTACTTTCTGAACCAGCAGGGAAGGCCTGCCCAGACATGAGGACCCACCTTTAAAAATCATTTGTAACTCTACACATGGACATCACCAGATGGTCAACACCGAAATCAGATTGATTATATTCTTTGCAGCCAAAGATGGAGAAGCTCTATACAGTCAACAAAGACAAGACCGGGAGCTGACTGTGGCTCAGATCATGAACTCCTGATTGCCAAATTCAGACTTAAATTGAAGGAAGTGGGCAAAACCACTAGACCATTCAGGTATGACCTAAATCAAATCCCTTATGATTATACAGTGGAAGTGAGAAATAGATTTAAAGGTCTAGATCTGATAGATAGAGTGCCTGATGAACTATGGAATGAGGTTCGTGACATTGTACAGGAGATAGGGATCAAGACCATCCCCATGGAAAAGAAATGCAAAAAGGCAAAATGGCTGTCTGGGGAGGCCTTACAAATAGCTGTGAAAAGAAGAGAAGCAAAAAGCAAAGGAGAAAAGGAAAGATATAAGCATCTGAATGCAGAGTTCCAAAGAATAGCAAGAAGAGATAAGAAAGCCTTCTTCAGCAATCAATGTAAAGAAATAGAGGAAAAGAACAGAATGGGAAAGACTAGAGATCTCTTCAAGAAAATTAGAGATACCAAGAGAACATTTCATGCAAGGATGGGCTCGATAAAGGACAGAAATGGTCTGGACCTAACAGAAGCAGAAGATATTAAGAAGAGGTGGCAAGAATACACGGAAGAACTGTACAAAAAAGATCTTCATGACCCAGATAATCATGATGATGTGTTGACTAATCTAGAGCCAGACATCTTGGAATGTGAAGTCAAGTGGGCCTTAGAAAGCATCACTACGAACAAAGCTAGTGGAGGTGATGGAATTCCCGTTGAGCTGTTTCAAATCCTGAAAGATGATGCTGTGAAAGTGCTGCACTCAATTTGCCAGCAAATCTGGAAAACTCAGCAGTGGCCACAGGACTGGAAAAGGTCAGTTTTCATCCCAATTCCAAAGAAAGGCAATGCCAAAGAATGCTCCAACTACCGCACAATTGCACTCATCTCACATGCTAGTAAAGTAATGCTCAAAATTCTCCAAGCCAGACTTCAGCAATATGTGAACCGTGAACTCCCTGATGTTCAAGCTGGTTTTAGAAAAGGCAGAGGAACCAGAGATCAAATTGCCAACATCCGCTGGATCATGGAAAAAGCAAGAGAGTTCCAGAAAAACATCTATTTCTGCTTTATTGACTATGCCAAAGCCTTTGACTGTGTGGATCACAGTAAACTGTGGAAAATTCTGAAAGAGATGGGAATACCAGACCACCTGACCTGCCTCTTGAGAAATCTGTATGCAGGTCAGGAAGCAACAGTTAGAACTGGACATGGAACAACAGACTGGTTCCAAATAGGAAAAGGAGTACGTCAAGGCTGTATATTGTCACCCTGCTTATTTAACTTATATGCAGAGTACATCATGAGAAATGCTGGACTGGAAGAAACACAAGCTGGAATCAAGATTGCTGGGAGAAATATCAATAATCTCAGATATGCAGATGACACCACCCTTATGGCAGAAAGTGAGGAGGAGCTAAAAAGCCTCTTGTTGAAAGTGAAAGAGGAGAGTGGAAAAGTTGGCTTAAAGCTCAACATTCAGAAAACGAAGATCATGGCATCTGGCCCCATCACTTCATGGGAAATAGATGGGGAAACAGTAGAAACAGTGTCAGACTTTGTTTTTTTGGGCTCCAAAATCACTGCAGATGGTGACTGCAGCCATGAAATTAAAAGGCGCTTACTCCTTGGAAGAAAAGTTATGACCAACCTAGATAGTATATTCAAAAGCAGAGACATTACTTTGCCGACTAAGGTCCGTCTAGTCAAGGCTATGGTTTTTCCTGTGGTCATGTATGGATGTGAGAGTTGGACTGTGAAGAAGGCTGAGCGCCGAAGAATTGATGCTTTTGAACTGTGGTGTTGGAGAAGACTCTTGAGAGTCCCTTGGACTGCAAGGAGATCCAACCAGTCCATTCTGAAGGAGATCAACCCTGGGATTTCTTTGGAAGGAATGATGCTAAAACTGAAGCTCCAGTACTTTGGGCACCTTATGCGAAGAGTTGACTCATTGGAAAAGACCCTGATGCTGGGAGGGATTGGGGGCAGGAGGAGAAAGGGACGACCGAGGATGAGATGGCTGGATGGCATCACAGACTCAATGGACGTGAGTCTGAGTGAACTCCGGGAGTTGGTGATGGACAGGGAGGCCTGGCGTGCTGCGATTCATGGGGTCGCAAAGAGTCGGACACGACTGCGCAACTGAACTGAACTGAACACATGGCATCACGGAATTCAGAACTCCGGGGACCCTCAGCATTCATTTGCAGGTGATATTTTTTTTTCAGATAATTTTCAGCAAGGGAAATGAGAGTTTGACAGGAAATCAGAGAATTTGTTCATTATAAAGTAAAGGCATAGCTATAGCAAAAGATGGTGTTGGAAGAAGAGACCACTCATGGTGGGCTGCTCTCCATCTCTCTGTTAGGCTACGACCCCCTCCCCTTGTGGCCAGCAGTGCTTCTTGCTGCTGGCTCAGGACTGCGCTGTTCTCTGGAGCACTGCCCTGGGCTGAAGGGGTTGCCTGCTGCACTCTGTGACCAGCTGATACCTCTGTACGTAAAGCTATCTGATGGGCTCAAGCGAGACAAGCCAGTGGTGTGGAAGATGCTCCAGAGCCCTCAGTGGAAGAGATGGGGGCTGGACTCTGCCTGAGTCCACAGCTGTGGCCGGCTCCTCCCTGTCTCCTCTCCTGCTTGTCTTTCCTTGCACTGGCCCCTCAGTAAAACATGAGGGGAACGTTTTACTCAAGCCCTGCTCCGAGGGCCACAGCCTGACCCTAACCCTAGCATATTGTCTGGCGCTCTTCTCTTCACCCTCGTCTTTGAGCTGTGCTTGAGTTGACAGGGTGAGTCCCAGGAAGCCATCTGTCTGAGTGCCTTGTCCCAGGTCACATGCTTGGTGGGATGCTCTGACCCTGGGGTCACCGGAGTGACTGACCCAGTCGTCACCCTTTCTGCTCTCAGGAAAATCACACAATTCACAACCATTTTGACTATTTCTGTCATTTTCCCTTAGTAGGTTAGTTCAGTCGCTCAGTCGTGTCCGACTCTTTGCAACCCCATGGACTGCAGCACACCAGGCTTCCCTGTCCATCGCCAACTCTGGGAGTTTGCTCAGACTCATGTCCATTGAGTCTATTTTCCCTTAGGCCCCACCAAAGTGGGATTCCAAAGCAGCTGGTAGATGAAAACTAACAATTTAAGAACAGAGGTCTCACAGGGTATTAAGGGTCCTGACTCACAGACCGTTTCCAGGGTGCTGTGGGTGATTTGTTAAACCTCAGCATGATTCTTTATTCTTCACTCCTTCCACTTTCTTCCGCTTTTTTATTTCCTTTCCAGTATTACTTTGTTCTGTTTATTTTTTAAATTTTCTTATTGGGGTTTAGTTGGTTTGCAATGCTGTTAGTTTCTGCTGTACAGTGAAGCGAATCAGCCGTACATACACATATACCCCCTCGTTTGGGGGTTTCGTTTTCGCTTAGGTCACCACGGAGCACTGAGCAGAGCCCGTCTGCTGTGTTCATTATCTTTTTATACACAGTCGTGTACATATGTTCAGTTCCAGTCTCGTAATCCATCCCCACTCCATTTCTCCCCACTTCCTGGTATCCATACATTTATTCTCTACGTCTGTCTCTATTTCTGCTTTGTAGATAAGTTCATCTATGCTACTTTTCTAGATTTCACACGTATGTGTTAGTATACACTACTTGTTTTTCTCTTTCTGAATTACTTCACGCTATATAACAGTCTCTAGACCCATCAATTTCTCTGCAAATGGCACAATTTCATTCCTTCTTATGGCTGAGTAATGGTCCATTGTGTATATGTGCCACATCTTTATCCATTCCTCTGCTGATGGAAATTTAGGTTGCTTCCATATTCTGGCACTATTGTAAATAGTGCTTCAGGGAACATTGAGGTGTGTGTATCTTTTGGAATTATGGTTTTCTCTGAGTGTATGCCCGGGGTGGGATTGCTGTATCATATGGTAGTTCTGTTTTTTGTTGTTTTTTTTTAAAATAGGGACTGTTCTCCATAATGGCTTTACCAATTTACATTCCCACCAACAGTGTAAAAGGGTTCCCATTTCCCCACACTCTCTCCAGTGATTTTACTTTTTAAACCACGTGTGCCAAAGAAGGATGGCCTTCTTCTTAGAGCTGGCTGGACGCACTTGTCTCCATCCATGCAGCCCCGTTTCACGTGGACTCAGCTGGCAAGGGCGCCTTCATAGATCATGTCTCACTGTCTTTCTGAAGACATTCTTCAAAGATTTTCTTTGCCAAGCTTCAGATTACATAGTCTTATAAAAGGCCCTTTACCCTGCCAGTTGTCAGGATTTTGTTCTGTTTTCCCAGTTTCTGACCCGTTCTAATACAGAAGGACCATACAGTCATCACTGGCAATTGCTCCTTGATCTCTAGTAATGGCCAAAATCTTTCATTCAGAGTAAATAGTATTTAATATATTTCCAACTGCACACAAGACTGAAAGGGACCTTATTGTAAGTTGGATTATGTCCTCTTGAAATTTAAATGTTGAAATTCTAACTTCCCATCATAGCCTTTACATTCCCTTACTTGGGGAGTAGGGTTGTTGCAGGCGTAATTGGTTAAGTCAGCCTGAGGTCATACTTGAAATAGGACAGGTCCCTAATCCAATATGACTGATTTTTTTATAAAAAGGGGGTATTTGGAGGCAGCCATGCACACAGGGGAACAGCATGTGAAAATGAAGGCAGAGACTGGAGTGATAATTCTACAAACCCAAGGAATACCAAAGATTGCCAACTTCTCCCAAAAGCCAGGAGAGAAGCAGGGAGGTTTGCCTTCAGAGGCCTCAAGAAGAGCCAACGCTGCTGACACCTTGATCTTGAACTTGTAGCCTCTGTAACTATACAATTCCTATGTTTAAGCCATACAATCTATAATATATCATTATGATAGTCCTAGAAAACAGGCTTGAATTCATCCCTCCTGCTACCTGCCTTATATATGAAACCCATTTTATTCAGTCAAGTTCTACTCCAGAACACTGTTTGAATGTCTCAGTGTTGATATATGTCTTCATGCTTAAGTATCCTGTTTTAAATGTCTTTGTTGTATTTATTTTGTATTATGTATTTTTAGTTGTAGTGGTGGTGTTTCTCTTATTTGTTATGATCATTCAGAAGGTTTTTATTGTTTTTTTTAGCTCTTGTATGCATTGCTTTTTAAAATTAAATAATATAGACATATCTGTTATTTACACAGTTTGAAAAGTAAATTAGCAAACTTATTTTGCCGAGGATTACCTCTCTTCTCCAGTTTCCAAATTTATTTATTCAGGTTGCTTTTCTATCTAGCTTTGTAATATTTACATTTTGTTATATAACATAGTCAAAATTATTCAATTTTAGGTCTACATTTAAACAAGATTAGCACTCATTTCCAATCATTTTATATAATGGCTGTGCAATTCTTAAATTTTCATTTTTACTTACATCACGATATTCTGAATTTCATAAACTGGTAGTTTCTAGAGAAACTATTGTGAGTGTTATAGTTCAATGTCTGTGCATATTTCAGACTTTATATTTTATATGGGGCTTCCCAGGTGGCTTGATGTTTAAGAACCTGCCTACCAATGCAAAACACATGGGTTTGATCCCTGGGTTGGGAAGATTCCTGGGAGTAGGAAATGGCAACCCACTCCAGCATTCTTGCCTGGAGAATCCCCTGGACAGAGGTGCTTGGCAGGCTACAACCTGCCAAGGTTGCAAAGAATTGGACACAACTTAGCAACTAAACAAGGAAATATTTTATTTCATATGTAAATGACAACTGTACATCAGGTATAAAATTCATATCACTTTCCCCTTCAAAACTCTCTGCACTGCAATTCTTTGTTTTGTTTTTGCTTGCTTCGTTGTTTGCTTTTTCCAGTACTGGTGTTGCTAAAGTAACCCTGATTTCCTACTTGCTTGCTAAATTTCTTGAGGATGAGTGCCTCAAGGATTCTTTCTTTCTTTCCCTGAAATTTATCTGTTATTACTTTTTCTGTATCCAATTTTTCCTAAAATATTGGTATTCTATTTTGATGTAGGTTTATGGAGGTCTTTATTGATTTTTTTTAAGAAATATCTAATTAAACCTTTTTAATATTTTTGTTAGGTGGATTTTCCTGAAGCCTCTGCACCAGATCTGTGACTTGGTTTTCGGAAACATCTCTTCTGCTTCTCATTCCAAATTTCTCAGTTTTTGGCAGATAATCCTCCACATCTGTTGTCTAGAGTTTTATGTTTTCCCAGTCTTATTATATAGCCTCAGCTTCCTGGATTTTTTTTTTTTATTCTTTTCATTTTATTGGGTTTTCTGGAAAACATGCTCATTTTTCTACAGGCAGTCTGAGGTGGTTTTCTTGAGGATTAGATCCAGTGAAGGGTAATTCAGTAAGAGCTGTCACACTCTTGGGTTAGGGTGGGAGGAAGCCCAGCCCCAGCGTGGAAGTCAGGCCCACACAGAACCAGGGTTCTGTCTGTCACACGCCAGCTCTCCAAACCCCAGAAGACAGCCAAAGCACTGTGAATCCCTGCTTCCTTCCAATGAGGGAAAATAAGGTCAAATAAGTAACTTATTTGAAATTACCTGTGAAAATAAATAGAAGTGCAAGTTACTATTATCTTACTGAAAAGCAATTGGGACTTCCCTGGCAGTCCAGTGATTAAGACTATATGCTTCCAATGCAGGGAGCATGGGTTCAATCCCTGGTTGAGGAATATCCCACATGCCATGTGGCATGGCCAAAAAAGGATTTTAAAAAAAAAGAAAAGCACCATCAGGCTATAGCAAGTGATCCATCCGTGCAGGACAGAGAACAATCTTTCCGGCATGCTCAACTCAAGTCTGTTTGGAAGTTCTCTTTTCCTGTTCTTCCCCTGCCAGTGTGTGATTCACTGCAGCTGTGGTTGATAGAAAGTATTCTATTGGCTTGGGGATGGTGGGAGAGAGGTAAAGACAAGGATTTTAAAATATATATCACATCAGAACTTGGCTTTCAAGTCCTTACTTGCAGTCAATTTTGAGAGGATTCAAAGGAGATTTATAAATATCATTAGGGGTTATACCAGACACTAAAGAAGCTGATAGGATTTTGCTTAGAGAAGAAAGTCAGAGGTGAGATTTAATACTCTACCACTTGTGATACAGATGGGATTAATAACCAAATGAGATTCTTTGTCTCTAGTGATTATGGGGCAGATGAAAATTGACTTTGGTTACATGATGATAAACTCCAGACAGTGGAAGCATGGTCTGGCATCTTGCAGTGAGGGGTTACCCCCTTGGGGTCTGGGGAGCGTGGGAATGGCTGCTGGAGAGGGCAACAAGACACTGGGTTCCTAAAGTGAGAAGAAATTCACATTACCTCTGAGAGGAAAGTGGAGTCTGGGGGGCCACCTGCCTCCCTGTTTTGTTGAGACCCGACCCTCCACAGGAACTATTAGTCAGAGACTGCTCGGTGGGAGGGTGAAGCCACCCTCTGCTGCTGCTGCTAAGTAGATCTCTAAAACCTGGACAAATGATTTACGCTGACCTTACGGTATTCCCCGAACTTTCTAACGGCCACTTCGCTGTGCTTACACACATTAAGCTCTGCTCCAAGTGGTCTCCTGGTCAGAGCATCAGCATCGACCCAGAGCTGGTGAGAAATACAGATTCATGGGCACTGCCCAGACCTCAATCAGTGTCTCTAGGGCTGGCGTCTGAGGATTCTGCCTTTAGGAAGCACACACCAAGAGCTGTGTGCTAAAATATTTCTTGCAGGATCCTTCCATTTTTTTATTTGTCAGCAAGCCTCATAATAGTATTTATTCGAGTCCATTTTGCCCTACAGTAGATTGCCAAGATCATGATTAAGAAGCTTATTCAAATGTATTTAATATGTTTAAATGGAAACAACCTGGAGATGTAATTGCCTAAATTTAATCATGGATTTAATTTACAGCTCAGACCAGCCAAATGGATTTTCCCAGTTTTCAGTTCTCTGTTTGTACAAGGAAATTAAAAAATATGGACTCACAGGCTGAGCAGTGACCCTTTGAAGCATACAGTAGTGTGCCCACTTATTCTCATCAACCATATTATTATATCATCCTGCTCTGTGGGACTTGTAGTTCCCAAAGTCAGACTAGAGCAATGGGGGAAAAAAAAAGATAGCTCTATGAATTTTTTAAGTCAAAGGTTATACATTATTGCTAGGCTTATTAGCTTATACATTGCTATGAGAATTAATAGAACAGGTTAAATATCCTGTTCTTAATTCTGTTTGGTTTAAAAAAAAATGCCCTTGTTTTAGCATGCCATGTCCAGCTGCTCTGAACCCACTGAACTGGGGTGATCATTAGAAGACATTTCATGTGAATTTGATGCTGGCCACGGCCAAGAGTTGGACACGACTGAGCGACTGAACGGAACTGAACTGAGTGCTGGTGAAGGGCCGCTCGTGGTGCTGTCTCCATTCTGCCAGCGATGATGGGTGTTCGCTGAGCTCTTTGCACTTGTTTTCACAAGCCTGAAGTCTGAATACTGTGTGCCCCACAAGGTCCCTCTTTAGACCCCGAAATCTCTGGACTAGGTATATCAACCATGGTCTGGCAAGTCAGCGTCAGTGCTCTCTCAGACAAAGATGAGCAACAAGTGTGCCCCGTGTTCTAATCAAAGTGGGCAATTTGCATGTGGGTGGGGCTTTGCCCATCAAAAGTGCTGGGTTAGGATGCACTGGGGTGGGTCACTTTCATTGCTCGGGTGTGACAAGGACAGCAGAGTCCAGGTAACATGTCTGTCTTCTTCTCCCCTGGCTAGAGTTACTTAGGTACATCCCAGTGCTTCTTTAGAAGGCAGTCGAGACATTTCAGTAACAAGTCATACGTGTGATTATGCTGTGTGAAAAGTGGGCTACTTCTTCCAATCAGAAAGAAGCAGAAGAAAGAATACCTAGATCCCATACTCAAAAAAAGTTATATATTGTAGTTTTTGCCCATATTTTATTATGAAAATTTTCAAATATACGGAAAAGTGGAAATCAGTTTACAGTGAACTCTCTGTCAAGAATCTGCAGTTAATCTATTTTTAATTTTTAATTTTATTTTTAAATCTTTTCTAATTGTGGTAAAAGACACATAACACAAAATATACTGTCTTAACAATATTGAACTGGACAGCTCAGGGCACTGAGTACATTCATATTGGCGTGCACCTCCCACCATCACGCATCTCTTGACGTTTTCATCTTCCCGAACTGAAACTCTGGCCCCATTAAACACTAACTCCGAGCTTCCCTCGTGGCTCAGTGATGAAGAGCCTGCTTGCCAAGGCAGGAGACACAGGTTTGGTCTCTGATCCTGGAAGATTCCCAGGCTGCAGAACACCTCAGCCCGTGCACCGCACCTGTTGAGCCTGTGCTCTGGAGCTGCAGCTGTCGAGCCCCTGCACCCTACAGCCGCGCCGCACAGCAAGAGAGGCCAGCACAGTGAGCAGCCCAGCACCGCAACTGCAGAAACCCCATGCACCCCGCACAGCCAAGAATAAAGTAAACATATGAAGAAACACTAGCCCCCATCCCCCCTCCCCATTCCCTACCCCTGGCATCTACCAGTGTACTTGCTGACTCTAAATGAGTTTGACTATTCTAGGTACCTTGGGTAACAATTGTTATAATTTTTTTTTTACTACAATTGTTTTCCTGTATACTCATTCCTCTATTCAATCATTAATCCATCTTATTTTTCCAGTAAGATGTCAGTTGCAAGCAGCAGTACATTTTAATCTAAACCCTCAACATGCGTGTCATTAACTAGAATTCAATACTTGTTTTTTGTTTTTGTTTTTGAGGTGAAACTTTCATAAAGTGAAGTACACTGGCCTTAAGTATGTCATTCAAAGAGCTTTGCCAAATGTATCCATCTGTGTCATCCAAGCCCTATTCACATATAGAATATTGCTCATTACCATATAAATTAATTATGTATTCTGAATTGATATATACGTATTGCTAGACCTCTGACACTTTTCTTAATTTAATGAGGCTCCCCAAGGGCTTTACATGATAACTGTGAAGGCTTATATGTTTATCTTCTCCTTCACTTAATGAAAATGACATGCTACTCAGTCTAATTGCCATCCTGCATATCCTACACTCAGCTCATGATTTCTTAAATTCTCTAATGCTCATCAAAATTAGTAGAAGAATGCCAAGATACATGGACGAGCTTTATTCAACTTTCTCCCCTCACCAGCCACCTACTATAAAAGTATAGACACATGATGATTGAGCCACAACTTGCTTCAGCTCATTGCTTCTCAGGACAGATGGCCAGATCAGGAAAGCAATTGGATATTCTGGTTCATTGCTGACAGTTGATGGTTGCTGGGAGTGCTGTGTTAAGAAGGATACTGAGGCTCGGAACACGACTGAGCAACTGAACTGAACTGAACTGAGGCTCTCTCTTTACTTAGTTCGTGAAGGTACTACAGTTACTTGGTGATGTCTGCCACAGTAGAAGCTGGGACCACGAAGCAACTGCAGGCATGTCCTCCCTTTTGCCTACTAGACATGAGTGAGCTCCTAGAATATTCCATGCAGCCACTGGAAAACAATGCTAGGTTCAACAGACAAGTGAAAAGGGCAGAAGGACACTGAATTAATTTCTGTCATAGCTCTTTTTTTTTTTTTTTTTAGTTTCTTTGGCCATGTTCTGCAGCAGGAGGGGCCTTGGTTTCCTGACCTGCACTGGAAGCACAGTGTCCTAACCAGTTGGCCACCGTAGTTCATATTTGTATCTTATTAAGTAATCAGTGTTGCTTTGTGACAGTCCTACCCACAAACAGAATGTCTAAATGGGGTTTAAAAACACAAGGTAGGGGGTAATTCCCTGGCAGCACAGTGGTTAAAACTCCAAGCTTTCACTGCCAGGTCTGGGTTCAATCCCTGGTTGGGGAACTAAGATCCCACAAGCTATTAGATGCAAAAAAAAAAAGGGCACGTGAAAAAGAAAGAAAAAAGAGGGAAAGATGGGGACTGATGCCTTCTATAATTCTAAGAATGAAAATATGTCACTATTTGCCTTAAGGCTGATATACTCCAGGAATCATCCTTCTTATGCAAAGTGGAAAATTTTAAGTAGTGAACCATTTGAATCACTACTATTGTGGGTTGACAATACCCGGTTCACTTTACTGCTTTTGTCTAAGAGGCAAATAGATATGGACGGGACAGGGTCAGTGAAGATTATTCTTTGTGTGAGGGGGCCAGGACCGAAGGAGGAGGAATCCAGCTTTGCTTTCATCTTTTTACTTGCCAGCTTTATTTGTAACACCTCAGCAGATGTCAAGATGGTGTGTTTGTTGCTCATAGCTCGATGCGATCCCTCTTCACTGCAGTGTTTCCCCAAGTGTGACTTGCTTGGCCCAAAAGCATTTTTTGAAGACTTGATTTTCAAAGCAAATACACACACACACACACACATTAGTAGTAGTTTTGAAAACAAAGGTTATCACATTTTTCCTAGCAGATATATGAGAGAAGGGAGGATGCGGAGATGGAGTGTGAGTTTATTTCAAATGCCAGGTCTCATAAAGATGACAGCCATAATGTGCTGCCAAATTGCAGCAGAGGGGAGGGATGCGGGGTTGGTAAGGGAAGGCTCAGATGCAAGCAGAGCTGAAAGAACCATTTCAGGGAAGTATGAAGTTGAAGGAGGCATGCCTGGAGGGCAGGCTTTCTTCCCAAGTCTCCTGTGTGAACTCCTGACCAGGAATGCACAGGAGGAAAGACCCCACCCCCCCGCCTCCTTGAAGGGAGAGCATTTTTTTTCATCAGGATTGCTGAGGAATGCTGCTACTGATAAGGCTACAGAAAATATTTCTGGGAGTGCATTTTCAGAACTTGGGAACAGAGACAGTCTGTCTGAACCCAGCTCAACTTTTCTTTCTTATCGCTTCTTAAAAGCATGTTATCTTTAAGAGCCAAATTAACATTTCATGATAGGGCTTCTCAGCAGCCCATACGTGGGCATCCCAGGGCTAGACAGGGATGACTAAGCAGTTTTGGAAAATGACAGCCCCCAGAGCTGCTGGCTGGACAGTCTCCTTGTCAACCACAGATGGAGGCTGTTCCTCTCTGAATGTCTGTGCCCCTGCAAGCAGACAGCCCCTTGTTCCAGGGAAGGTGTGAGGAGTGTAATAGACAAAAAGAGCTGCAAACTATATTCTTATGCAAAGCCAGTTATCTGCATCAAGTGTTCAGAGTACGGTTCGTTTTCCATTTTGAGTAGTGAGTGACATAGAATTTTCTCAGTGCATTCAGAGATATACTTAATAATATGTCAAATGAGCATAATAATAGTTGTGTGCCCTGCTGGGCAGTATACAAAGGAAAACTCAAAAATAAATGAAATACTCATTACTTGAAAATGAGTTCTAATGCTTACATTTTTACCTCTGCTGCCTTTCTCTGTTATTCTTGACACTCTGAAGAATTCCAAGCGCCATACGAGAATGCACTGTAATGTTTTAAAATAGATGTTTTCAGAAGCATACTGTTCTGTGAAGTGAGGTGAATCAATGTATTTTTCTGAGTATCTCTATGATAAGAAGTTTTACCATATGGTTAAAGTATTTTTATAATCAAATGAAACTGCCTGGTAGAAGATCACTTCTAGGAGATTTCTTAACTACATATAAAATTACATCAGAGAGTTGTAAGATGACCATTTTTCCTGGAATGCATTGTTAACTTTCTGTTTGTGGGACAAAGGCACTTAAAATTTTTTTTTCCTCATAAATTCTCATATTAGATTCTTTTCAAGTATGATTTTTCCCTTCTGTTTTTTTTATCATAGGGTAGCATTTTTAAAATATTGCCTTTTATCCAAAATTTTAATGTCTTTATCCTACATGGCTTCTGATATCAGAGGATACCAGAAAAATTTACAGAGGTGTACCTGTTGACTGGAATTCAAACAGCTAACATTCAGGATTTATCATGCACGTGTACATGTGTGTGTGTTCCCATGTGTGCACACACACACAGTGAGATAAGTAGGCTGATTTCTGTGTAATTTGAGGAATAACACTTCCTTTTCTTAGTGTTTCTTGAGAAACCCAAATAAAATTCTCTTTATTTTACATGTTTTATTTTCTTAGACTACAATTTTCCTTTTAGTGTATGTATGTAACTGTTTATATCTTTCAGTGGTAAAAACAACTTCTCGGAGAAGGCAATGGCACCCCACTCCAGTACTCTTGCCTGGAGAATCCCATGGATGGAGGAGCCTGGTAGGCTGCAGTCCATGGGGTCGCGAAGAGTCAGACACGACTGAGCGACTACACTTTGACTTTTCACTTTCATACATTGGAGAAGGGAATGGCAACCCACTCCAGTGTTCTTGCCTGGAGAATCCCAGGGACGGGGGAGCCTGGTGGGCTGCCGTCTATGGGGTCGCACAGAGTCAGACACAACTGAAGCGACTTAGCAGCAGCAGCAGCAGGTTTTTTTGGTAGAGGGAGTTTTATTATGCTTGATATGAGGTGTTTTTTTTATACATATGATAAAATACTCAACTACTTAACCTATTTTCCAAGTTTCTTCCCCATTCCCCCACCTCTTCATGGGAGTTCACACAAACAAAGCCTAGTTTTTTTTCCATTCCATCCTCTAAAAAAGGAAAAAGCATTCGTTGTCACTGCTCTTTAGCCATTATTTTAGCCATCTCAGTCATGAAAAGAAACAGATAAGGAGACAGATAGATCAAGAGGTATTTATATTTAAAAAGAAGTCATTCACAAAGCAGGCGTATGAAGCACAGGGCTTGACCTTGAACAAGCAGGCATAATAGCCAGGAGAAACCTAGGTGGTTAAGTCAGCTTTCTTTAACAGCTTGTATGCATTATTTGGGCTTCCTCGGTGGCTCAGATGTTAAAGAATCTGCCTGCAATGCGAGAGACCTGGGTTTGATCCCTGGGATGGGAAGATCCCCTAGAGGAAGGAATGGTAATCCACTCTGGTATTCTTGCCGGGAGAATCTCCGTGGACAGAGGAGCCTGGCGGGCTACAGTCCATGGGATCACAAAGAGCTGGACACGACTGAGTGACTCAGCACACACATGCATTATTTTAAGAGATGCCTAAGCCTTGCCTGCACCTTCACACTGATAAGAACTCCAGGGACATTTCTGGGCACTTCTCAGTGAACATGGTTACTGCCCCCTCAGCCCCACCTTCTGAACCACTTACCCCACCACCACTACCACTGCCCTACTTCTACAGCTGGGGACTCAGGAAGACTTTTTTATTTTTTAAGACTTCTAATGTGGGTTTTCTGTCTGATGTACTTTACCAACAATCCTTCCAAAGGGGCTTGGCGGACCCAACTTTGAACTGGATGGCTCTGCTTTGCCTTTCTGGAGCTTCACTTGGAGGTGGAGGCAGGCCCTGTGCCACGGGAGCCTTCTTGCCCTCCGACAGGCAGAGCTGAGAGGTGATTGCCAGCTGGCATTTCGTACATATCCATGAGGGCTCTCATCCTAAGTCATTCTCTGGGTACTTAGACAAAAGAGATTTTTTTGCTTTGAACTCTCTTTTGCCCATTTTGACTATATTTCTGTTACTTTAAAGAGCATATTTTAATCTGTTTGCATTTCTCTCAATAAAGGTATCATTTCTTTGAGTCCCTGCATATCAAGAAATATTTCTTTCTATAGTTGCAAGTTCAGTGTGTCTGTGAGTGGGTTAGTATACATAATTCTGCTTGGATAGAATATTATGGACAACTCTAATGTTTTAAGTAAAACAAAATTAAAAAGGATAGGTAATAAATTAAATATAAAAGCAATGATTGCGTACATTTGCCTAAATATCTTCCTTTCATCTTACATACCTTCGCGGTACATACAAACTGCAAAATAACAGGATGTAACTTTAAACAGCTTAATTTGTAATTTTAGCTTTTTTACCCAGTTTCTTCAATTTATTTTTTTTTCTTTAATTTCTTTGTGTGACTAAATTCTAAGGTTTAGGGGAAATGAACACATTCTTTGGTTTCAGGAGTAGGTGCCTGCTGTCCATAGTAAACATGGCAATTATCTTCTTTCCTCTGAGATAAAACGGCAGGCTCTGCCTAGGTATTCCCCTCTACAAGTATATATCATTGGTTTTGTTTGCATTCCATGTAGTACTAGGAAAGAATCAGGTCATACGTTTTGAAAGTGCAGCTTATTTTCTGGATTTTCTTTCTCCATGGCTTCTTTTTGAGTCTGATTTTTTTTTTTTTTCTTTTCCTTTTCAGGTCTCAATTATACTTTTACACAGAATCTCATAAATTGTGTCAGTTGAGGGCATGGTTACAGATAATACAAGTGATTTTTAAAACCACTAAACAAAAAGATTTTTCTAAGCCCCCAGTTAATTGTCTGTTTAATTCTGTGCCTTTAGAATGTAATGCATGCTCCTGATATTTAAAGCCATATGATCATCTGCAAATAATCAAAAGGGAATCTTCAAAGAATCCAGTCCGTAGGCAACATGCATAGGGTTATTTAGTTAGCTTTGACAAAGTCATCTAGGTATTTGGACATTATTATCTACAGGAATTCTTTTTCTTTCAACATACAGGTTCAGTTCAAACTTGTGGAACAAAGAATGTTTTCATTTGACATGAAGTATCTCAACTTAATCCCCATTTTACTTCATTATACAGGCATTGAGCTAATTAATTTTTGAGAAATAAATGACAAATAACAACTGGAAATCAGGCACAAAGGCTTTGCAGGGATGCTGCATTGCCATTGACTTTGTTGCAAGGGCCAAGAACGGGCTCTTATCTAACATTCCGAAAAGACTTGTCCAAGGAGACACCCATGATGACAAAGCAAGAGAGAGACTTTATTGGGAAGGGGTGTTGGGCAAATAGCAGCAGGGTAAAGAAACCCAGGAGGACCGCTCTGCCACGTGGCTTGCAGTCTTTGGTTTTATGGTGTTGGGATTAGTTTCCAGGCTGTCTCTGGCTAATCACTCTGACTCGGGGTCCTTCCTAGTGGTGTGCCCATCCCTCAGCCCATAGGGACTCCAGTGAGGAGGATTCCAGGAGATTGGTAGGATATATGAGCTGGAGTCTCCTCTCTCCTTTGACCTTCCTGAATTCTTCCAGTTGATGGTAACTTTTTAGTTCCACATTCCTTACTAGGACCTCCTGTTTAAGATAATTCATACAAGTGGTTATCATGGTGCCTGGTCAAGGCAGATGATATTTCCGCTAACAGTCAGTGTTTTCCCTGAGAGACTTCACACTCATGATTCATTTAGGGAGTCGGGCTGGAGGTCCCTTTCTTCTGTACCTACTTCCAGCTGAGAGTGGTTATAGACCGGCATCTTCCCGACCCAGGAATTGAACCCTTGTTTCCTGCATTGCAGGCAGATTCTTTACCAACTGAGCTATGAGGGAAGCCCCATAGACTTGCCTAGTAGAGTAGAAGTCTCTCTCCAACCTGATCTAAAAGTGTTTACTATGGTGCCTGGCCATGGTGGGCAGTTCCAGTCAGTGATTTCCCTAACAATTTGAGGGGAAAAATTGAGGCTATCAAACATTGCATTCCCATTTTCTGGGCTACAGGGAAAATACCAATTTTTCACAATTGTGGTTTGCTGGAAATAAGTTGTGAAAGATAACATAATATGCTACCTCCTTAGTTGTGGAGACAACTAGCCTTGAAGGGCTTATTAGTTCTGTGAACTGAAGTCAAGCATGTAAAATGTAGATTAGTAATTACACATATTAGAACATTTCCAGATCATAGATATTTTAATATTTTCTTTCCATAGAAGCCAATAGTCACATTATTATTTTATGGTACTTAAGAAAATTGCATGGAATAGAAAAAATAAGTACAGTCAGTTTCATGGAACATCCAGATAGATTTATGCTTTACTCAGCTCCACCATTGTTATGCAGTGCTTTTCCCAGAACAAAAACCATCTTTCTATTTAATAAGTGGTTTTTCCAGGCTTCACTTTTTCTTTCTTTTCATCTCCCTCCTCCTATTATACTTAAATGATATCACATTCTCAAACAATGAATAGTCTTTCAGTGATTTCATATGCATTCATATTATTTCCCCAGTTTTAAGGATAGAGGGCATAATGCCTCCTTATTGATAAGGGTTCTTTGGGTCAGTTTGGTAAAGAACATACAGAAGGGACATTTTCCTATATGCAAATGGTAATGCTTTAAAAAAAAATTAGCTGCACTGGGTCCTAGTTGTAATACCCACAGCAAGATCTTTGATCTTTGCTGTTGCATGTGGGATCTGTAGTTGCAGCATGTGGAATCTTTAGCTGAGACATGTGGGATCTAGTTCCCTGACCAGGAATCAAACCTGGGCCCCCTATATTGGAAGCATAGAGTTTAGCCACTGGACCACCAGGGAAGTTCCCAAATGGTGTTGCTTTTAAAAGCTGCATATGCACTGGAAGAGTAGAGATTTCCACATTTTAAATTTAATGTTTAGTTTGATATATTAACATTTTCCCATGTGAATAGATGGAGACAGTCAAGTCAGGCACAGAAAGCCACAGGATGTTTCTTGATGAAGATTTATAGGGAGAGAACTGAGAATTTGTGAAGAGGAACTCATGATTCAGTCTTGGTATTGGGGAGAACTCTGTGTTCTAAGAACCCTGTCCCGCAGTTCCTAGAGCTTATCTGTTTGTTTATATTATATTGGTTTCCTGCCTTTCTTAAGAGTTTGTGGGTTTGGGCAAAATAATATTTTTTAAGGGATGATTGCTTTAGGAATTTAAACTTTTTTATTAGAATGTCCCCTGGAACTTCTTCTTGTCTTAGAGCAAAATACATCATTTTGAAGGAACACCGATATCTTGTTTTTGTCATTGCTTCTATGCTCTCCATGACTACAGAGATGGATTTACATAGAAATTATTTAGGACCTTTTTTTTCTTAATGGTTTTAAAATACACAAATTAACGTATGTGAAAACATAGCCTTGAGCTTAATTTTATGACCCATACATTTTGAATATTTAAAGTCAGGCTAATAAAAAAAAGCAGTAGGTATTCCCAGGGGTTTAATTTTATTCATAGGGCGAGAGTTGAAGGTTTATGAGTTTTACATTTCATTAGGGAAATTTTACCAAGGAAGCAGAGTGGAATATATACCAGGTTTATCCCACAGGGGCAAAATGGAACCCTCAATAGAGTTTGTTTACACGTCCTGATTAACTTGATTGCTTACCTTGTGAGGAAACAGTATGCAAATGGTTTTATTTTCTGAGTTATCAGACCAAGAAAGAGACAGAAAATAACTTTTATGACAGAGCAATCTTTGCATCCGCATGTTACATCTTTATAAGAACCTCTCAAAAGGCAAGTGGTACAAGATGACTGCTTCTTTGATAATCTAGACACTAGTCACCCAAAAGAAATAAGATGCTTTGCTTAATATGCTGCTTTTATGGTGCATTTGGGAGTATAAGTGCTATTTTCACATCTCTTGCTATATAGAGAGTAATATAAGCGACATTTAAGGGGAAATAACATGATATGAGTGGGGGTTTCTCTTGTTGTTGCTGTTTTTTTACATTTTGATTCAAATTGCCTTTCACCTCCTAGGAATCTTTAATGAACTGATTCTTCTGCCATGTCATTTCTAAATTTTTATTTATTTGGCTGTGTCAGGTCTTGGTTGCTGCATTCAGGATCTCCATTGTGTCCTGAGGATCTCTCATTGCAGCTCGCAGGCTTCTCTCCAGTTATGATGCTTGGGCTTGGTTGCTCCACAGGACGAGGGACCTTATTTCTCCAAACAGTGATTGAACCTATGCCTCTGCATTGGAAGGTGGATTTTTAACTACTGGAACTCCAGGGTAGTCCCTTGCTATATCCTTGAAACTGGAGATATATATATATATATATATATATATATATATATAGCTCAGCTTTGACAGTATTTGGTGCCAAATCATCTCTATTCATATCACCAAAAAAGTTTTGAAAGTCATTGCCATGAGCTAGTGGTATCCTCATCACAAAAGTTAAAAGGTCAGAATCATCTTTCAATTTCTTTACTTCCCATACCAATATTTGAATTTTATGTTTGTATTTTGTCTAAACACTTTTACTTTCATGCCCTGCCATTAAACTTTTATGTATACTTTTCTGCCTCTTTGCTACAGTTTGAGTATCTGGGCTAATTTTACCATGCGAACACTGACCAGAAATTGATGTTCTTTAGGTTTTTTTGCATCACTATAACTCATTAAACTAAGTATCTTATTTATCAATCCAAAAGCATGGGATTATTTTTATTTTAAATTTCAGAATTAGCATCTGCTTTAAAGAGTTTCTGTATTCTTCATGTGCAGTGTTTAGCAAGGTTTATATATGTATATGCCTTCCTCAATAACTCAGATGATAAAGAATCTGCCTGCAATGCAGGAGACCCAGGTTCAATTCCCTTCAGACCCAGGAGACTCTGGAGAAGGGAATAACAACTCACTCCAGTATTCTTGCTTGGAGAATTCCATGGAAGAGGATCCTGGCTGACTCTCCAGGACCTATGGGGTCGCAAAGAGTCAGATGTGACTGAGCAACTGCCGCTTTCACTTTTTCACTTTCAGAGGATTGGGTAGCAGAAAATACAATCTACCAGAGGTGTTCTATTATCTTGTGGTTTGAAAGGCAAGTCTAATTCTACAGAATTGCAGGCATGAAGAGAGATTACACAAATATGCCAGTCATAGTTTGACATCAGAATCTTGTGTTAACACTTCCCTCAAAATGTGAGAGAATAAAGCATTAATCTTGATCCGTAAGTTCCTATTAGTGTTTTGCAGAGCAAAAGTTTTCTCTTATATTTAAACTAAGTCTTGTTGGTCACAAGAGGACAAAGGAGAAAATGGACCTGATGGTTAGGGTCTGTATCTCTGCTCAAAACAGCTGCCCTTGACATGAAGACTGTGACTTTCTCACCTCAGAGTTTGGCCCTAAATATGGCTGAAAGGTGCCCTCTCTGCCTGCTCTGCTGTGCAGAAACGATCACACCCACCCCTGGTTCTCTTTCATGACGTGTCTGTGGGTTTCTGGCAATACCAGTCCAGCAATTCTTCATAACAGGCAATCACTTACTTAGTGGTTCTTTATTTTCACTCATCTAGGGAATAAGAGTCAAAAAGTCCTACAGAAATACCCAAAAGGAAAAACAAAACCAAACGAAATGTCTTAATTCTTGACGCTTGTGATTTACAGAATCTCCTTTCATCTGTCACATAAGAAGCATAAGCGCCAGGTTAAATTTTTATTTCTGGTCCGATTCCTCTGACAGGGACTCATACTTCTGCCCTAGAGTTAAATCTAATGGAAAAGACACTTATTGAAAGTAAATGGCATGTTTCTATCTACAAAAACTGTCTTCTTCCCAACACAGATCAATGTGGATGTCTGCTAGCAGTCTCTGTGGATAGCCATCAAATGCTGGTGGCGATCAAACACATTTTTAAACAGTCTTATTTGTATGTGGCTCTTCATTATATTCTTTAGAAAGTCATGTTTCTATTTTAATTTTATCTTGCATATCTAACCATTCAGCCCAGCACACCAAAACTTAAAAAGGTATAATTTTCACTCTCTAGTACCTCTTGCCAGTATTCATTGTTTAGGTGTTGTTTGCAATGAGGTATAGCAATAAGCACTACAAGCTTTAATGAGTTGAATATGAATTTGTTTGAATGTCCTGACATGCTGACATTCAAAATGGAACAACAGAACAGAGGAAATACACCGGAACCATGTCAAGATATTAATGAAACCTCTGTACTAAGAGAACTTATCGGGGGGCCTATCAAAGGATTGGTTATTTGTAATCCACTCCTACTATTTCTTAGACATCAATCAATGTGATCGTTATACTCCTTTTCAACTCTTCTCTCAGTGGCGAGGACAGGAGGAGAGAAGGCAGTATATAATAAAACCATTCCTCTCATCCTTTATGCAGACTACTAGTAATATCATTGCAAAGCACATGCAAATGCAACTAGCTGCATTGCTTCTGCATAATGGTAAGTAATCTACTAGTAACTCCAGAAGGCCTAATGTTAAGATGGATCTTTTGCAAAGCAGACAGCATAATATTGAGAGTAATTACACTCTCTTTTCTTTAGGGTAGGTGATGGATGTTCAGGTTCAACACTTACATTTGCTTTATGAGAAGTGCTTTGTGCCCATTTATTTTTTGGCATGGAAGGATGCTTTAGAAGATCACTCCATTCAGTACTTTTAAATCACTGGCTAGAGATCATGATTTACGTATAGATTTTCATAAGCATTTACCATAACTCATTCTGTTTAATGGCCGAAACACTTTCCTATAATTATTTTGAGACTAAAGTGATCTTCTGCTGAGAAACTTGCTTCTATGACAACTCAACATAATGGTGTCTGGTAAAAACACAAGGCTCTTCTTTTCCTTTTTCATCAAATTTCAAATGAATTAAAGACATCTGCTCACCAGAAAACGTATATTAAGAATGCCTGATTGTAATGTTTGATGGCAAATTCAGACTAGTACATGGACTTAAGATTCATAAATATGATTTTCTCTGTCTAGTTGGATATCTTAATATAGTCTAATGACTGAGGAATAATGGCATTTATGGATTTTATGTTCACGTCTATACACATGAGTGCCTCTGGGGGGATGCTGGCTTATGTGTAGCTCTATAGAAGTGATTACAGATGTTAGCTTTTTAACATGAGATGTTGAAACTACTGAAGACAGTCTACACAGAAGAGTCTAATTACTTTGCTTCAAAAGTATATCCAGGAATATTTAGATCAAATTTTTTTTTTTTTAGTCAGTTCATTCCCATGCTCCAAATGGTCCTTCAGTGACTGGCTGCTGTATAACCACCATTTGCAGTCCTAAAGTCTAATGAATAGCCCAAGTCATGAGCAAATAGGTGTCCAATAGTGAGGGGGTGTGTATGCTAAGTCACTTCAGTAGCATTCAACACTCTGCAACTTGTGGACCATAGCCCGCCAGGCTCCTCTGTCCATGGGGTTCTCCAGGTAAGAAGACTGGAGTCAGATGCCATGCCCTCCTTCAGGGCATCTTCCTGAACCAGGGATCAGACCTGATCAAATTCTGTCTCCTCCATTGGCAGGCAGGTTCTTTACCACAAGCACCACCTGAGAAGCCCAATAGTGAGGGCAGGGGACCAGAAAAGGACACATTGTTGTTTCCATTGGGTCATTTATTGACCAGGATCTTAC
Organism: Aepyceros melampus; assembly: GCA_006408695.1. NCBI lineage: Eukaryota > Metazoa > Chordata > Mammalia > Artiodactyla > Bovidae > Aepyceros > Aepyceros melampus. The sequence goes on from SJXQ01001931.1 coordinate 327,929, forward strand.
ACAAATGATTTTGTTTTCTTGGATCTATGTTTCCTTATGTATAAAATAGACCATGTTACTTCATAAGATTAGTGCAAGGATTAATTGATATTAACATATATGAAAGCCTAAGATACGCCACTTGTATATTGACTTTTTAAATAAATCTTCCCTTCCTGATGGGAAAAAGATTGGAATCAATGTCTTAGTAAGCTAAGACAGTCTTTGGAAGGACTTCCCTGGTGGTCCAGTGGCTAAGACTCCATGCTCCCGATGCAGGGGGCCTGAGTTCAATCCTTGGTCAGGGAACTGAATCCTACATGCCACAAGTGAAAATTTAAATGCTGCAACTAAAGATCCTGCATGCCCAACTAAGACTGGGCACACCCACATAAGCTAATTAATTTTTTTTTTTAAAGGGCAGTCTTTGGAGAGGTGGAGAAAGCCACCTTGGGTTGTCATGGCTGGCCTGGTCACTCCACTTCTGAGATCTAGTTTTCACTAAACTTTTATTAATTACAACATTTCTTCATTCATACATTTTAACCCAAATGTAAAGCTATGTTTGTTTTATTTCTAACTCCAATCCCCCCAAATCATTCACAGTTGTATTTATCTTTATAACAAACTTCTGCAGATTGACCAAGACAGCTTCATACCATCAGTCGGCAAATCTCTTGCCACTGTTAACCCACAAGAAAAAAAAAAAAAACTATCTTAAAATATTTTATAGGGAAAAGTTTGTGTGTTCTAAGTCACTTCAGTTGTGCTTGATTCTTTACAGCCCCACAGATGTAGGTTGCCAGGCTCCTCTGTCCATGAGACTCTCCAGGCAAGAATACTGGAGTGGGTTGCCATGCCCTCCTCTAGGCGATCTTCCTGACCCAGAGATCGAACCCGTGTCTCTTAAGTCTACCTGCATTGGCAGGTGGATTCTTACCACTAGCACCGCCTGGGAAGCCCAGGGATAACTTAGTTAATCTTATTTAAAAGTTATAGACAGTTTGGTCTTTGTCCGCGGGTCAGTCCGGCCCCTGGGTCCACGTGGCGCGAAAATAGGAGCAGGTTGTGAACTGATCAGGCTGGATGTGATCCTCTGTTGAAGCACGAAGATGAACTCTGGATGGTGGAGAAAGAAGTGGAAAGGAAGTTTGTTCAGAAGAAGCTTGAGAAGATGATGAACAGATAGATTGGCAACAAGACTTGGGAGACAAGTTGCATCCAGCTTCAATAAAGTACAGACAAAAAAAGCAGTGACTAAGAAAATTGGAAAAGTGCTTCCTTTGATATCAGACTATTTTTTAAGGCAACAACTTTTTCAACCTAGAGTTTGAAACACAATTTAGAGTTAGTTGTATAGGAAAGAATCATCGATTTATATCGTGTGGAAATCTGCCACAGCTTACTCCTTGTAGTGATTATAAAATCAGTGTGGAAATGCCTTCATTAAAAATTTGAACCCCACATGATATCAGAGCATTCATACTGGAGAGAAAACCTATGAATTTACTGAATGTGGGAAAACTTTCATTTGTATGTTGCACCTCATTCAATGTTGAAGTCAGGCTGGAGAGAAATCCTGTGCTTCTAAAGAGTATTGAAAATCCTTTACCTAGATAACATCTCATTGAGCAGAATAAAATTCATACTGGAGAGAAGTCAGTGAAGGTTATAAATTTCACTGAATATTTAGAAAATTTAGAGAGAAAGCTCTGAATGTACTGATTATGATAAAGTTTTCCCTTGAACCTTATCTCTTACTCTACATTTGAAAGGCCACACACAGAGAAGCCCAGCACATGTAAGACATGTGGAATACCTTCAGCTAAAAGTAAATTTCCATTCATCAAAAAATTCATACAGGAAAGAAACCTTGTGAATGTGGGAAAGCTTCCATTCAGATGTCACACCTCAGTCAGCAGAGAATTTGTAGTGGGGAAAACCCCTTTGCCTGTAAGGTATGTGGGAAAATCTTCAGCCACAAATCAACTCTTACTGAGCATGAGCATTTTCATCATAGAGAGAAACCTTTTGAATGTAATGAATGTGGAAAAGCATTCAGCCAAAAACAGTATGTCATTAAGCATCAGAACACCCATACTGGAGAGAAGCTTTTTGAATGTAATGAATGTGGAAAATCCTTTAGCCAGAAGGAAAACCTTCTTACCCATCAGAAAATTCACACTGGAGAAAAACCATTTGAGTGTAAGGACTGTGGGAAAGCTTTCATTCAGAAGTCAAACCTCATCAGACACCAGAGAACTCACACAGGAGAGAAGCCCTTTATATGTAAGGAGTGTGGGAAAACCTTCAGTGGCAAATCAAACCTTACTGAGCATGAGAAAATTCATATCGGAGAGAAACCTTTCAAGTGTAATGAATGTGGAACAGCTTTTGGTCAGAAGAAGTACCTCATAAAACATCAAAATATTCACACTGGAGAGAAACCTTATGAATGTAATGAATGTGGAAAAGCCTTCTCTCAGCGAACATCACTTATTGTACATGTGAGAATTCATTCAGGTGATAAGCCGTATGAATGCAATGTATGTGGAAAAGCCTTCTCTCAAAGTTCATCTCTTACTGTACATGTGAGAAGCCATACAGGTGAGAAACCCTATGGTTGTAATGAGTGTGGGAAAGCTTTCTCACAGTTCTCAACCCTTGCTCTACATTTGAGAATACACACAGGTAAGAAGCCTTATCAGTGTAGTGAATGTGGGAAAGCTTTCAGCCAGAAGTCACACCACATTAGACACCAGAAAATTCATACCCATTAAAACCCTGTGGATATCATGGAAGGTGTTCATCAGGAATTTACACCTTATAACACATCAAAATAATCATTCTGAAGGAAGGCATCACAAATGAGGGAAGCAAAAGTTAAAAACTTAAAGGACACCAGAGAATTCATCTTGAAGAGAAAGACATTTGTATAATTAAAATCCTGTATCCAATAAAAAACATACTGCAAAGGTAATACTGAAAACTGTAGATGCATTTCCACTAAAACTGGGAGTGGAAAACATTTTTATGATTGCCATCTGCATGAATTTGGAGATCTTCACCAGTGTAATAAAAACAAAGCTATAAGTATTAGAAAGGAAGAGACTTCTATGGTATTGATTTAGCAGAACAGAAGAGATTCTGCAAAAACCTATGCATTTATTAGAATTTATAATATAGAAAAGGCATCAGGAGCTGAGAAGCTAATGAGACTATTTTAAAAAGTGTTTTGGAGGTAATTTGTTCTCCAAGGGGTGGGGGTGGGGGGGAATAGAACATGAACTGTACACAAAAATAAGGGGATTGGGTTAAAAGCAGAAGTATGAGAAAGCTATATAGTAAAATGGTTATGACCTTGGGAATGGGAAACATTCCTTATGGCAAATTGAAAAATATCTAGCAGTTCTACTCTGAGTTTGTATGCTCAGGAAATTATGTACCAGACTATTTACTGTGGCATGATTTGTAGTACTCATTAATTGGAAATAAATGTGCATCAGGAACAAAATGGAAAATACTTATGATGGAATACTGTATATCTGTAAAGTGTAATAAATGAGATCTATATGTATTAGAAAGATCTCAAAAGTCATGTTGAGGGGGAAAGAAAGTTGCAGAATGACATAATACGATGACATTTTTGTAAATTTGAATGAAAACTTCCTCACAGAATTTCAGTGCTATATATTGGTAATGGATACATATATGTATGTATGTTTTTTAAGTGTTTTTGAAATGGGTTGGAAGGATACAGACCAAACTCTTGATAGTGGTTGCCTGTGAAGAGTGGAGAAGGGAAGGGAATGCGTGTGGGGGAGGGGGCTGTTAGAGGGGGACTTCAGTTTTATATATAACATCAATTTCTCTTAAAAAAAAAGACTGCAGAAAATATATTGATACTGGTTAATTCTGGATTGTGGTATATGGATATCTTGTCTTATTTTTTGTACTTTTCTGTATTTTTAAATTTTCTCAAAATTAGTAAGAATGGGGGTGAGGATGGGAACACTCTGTACCTATAGAAATCATGTTCTAATGGATTCATTCCCAATCAACTACTAAACTTTTTATAGGAAATATTTCTAAAATTTTATCAATGAGTGGATGGACTTGCTCTCTATGTAGTAGGAAATTATCTATTTTATTAAAATTAAAACTGACAGTATAATCCAAATGTTTTAATTTATTTATATCCATGTTTCTGACACTATTTTGTGACATCATTTGAGCTTAGGAAGTTTTAAGAACATTTAGTTAAATAAAGATAAACATAGACTTCAAAAAAAAAAGTTATAAAGTTATGACTATAGAACTAGTTTGAGAGAGGTAGTGCATTCTGGGGGAGAAGGCAGTGGCACCCCACTCCAGTACTCTTGCCTGGAGAATCCCATGGATGAAGGAGCCTGGTGGGCTGCAGTCCATGGCGTTGCTAAGAGGCGGACACGACTGAGCGACTTCCCTTTCACTTTTCATTTTCATGCATTGGAGAAGGAAATAGCAACCCACTCCATTGTTTTTGCCTGGAGAATCCCAGGGAATGGGGAGCCTGGTGGGCTGCCATCTACGGGGTCGCACAGAGTCGGACACGACTGAAGCGACTTAGCAGCAGAAGCAGCAGCAGTGCGTTTTGGGTTAATTGAGACACATTGTTCGCAGAGGCTGACAATTAGCCTGGCAATCTGTATATAAAGTGGTCACAGTATTTTCTTGCTTGAGTGTTTTGTTTTTAATATTTTGTCTTATTTTTATTTATTTGACTGCATCGGGTCTTAGTTTCAGCATGTGGGATCTTTAGTTGTGGCATGTGGGATCTAGATCCCTGGCCAGGGATCAAACTGAGCCCCCTGCATTGGGAGCATGGAATTTTAGCCACTGACTACCCGTGAAGTTCCCCTGCTTGAGTTTTAAAATTCTAATGAATATGAGTGGTTTCTGAATTTCTAGGCAATGAAGGATTTGCATGAGGTTAGAGTTCAGTTGTGTTTCAGACTCATTCTCTATGTAAGTCACTGTCCCAGATGCTGTGACTACAGAAGAGGAAGTATTAAAAGTATTAAAAAGACAAAAACAAAGTTCCTGCCCACCCCATGCCTCTGAATTAAAAAAATCTAGCTCAGTGAAAAAGATGCATACAAATAAAGAAACAGAAAACAAAGCAGATGACTTCATATCCATGTAACAATTGTTGGGCATGGAGAGGATATGGATACCAGTTCCTGTTGTGGTTGTCATAACCTTAGCAAGCCTGCCGCTTCCCCTGCCCTCGCACCTGCTCACTCACTCCTTCACTTTGAGAGCAGGTTTGGCAGTTTGTTTGAAACAATACCTTTGCTCAAAGGAACAGAAAAGTCCTCTTTGAGTTTTACTGTTACTGGTACCAAGATGCAATTTGTTCATCTTGGGATTCTGGATGACACAGGGAGGGTGAATTCTTACCCTGGTTGTACAAAACTCTAGTATAAGAAAGAGTAAATAAGACAAACTTGTAAAAATCAAAATCACATGGCTTCAGGTCTTAGCTATATGGCCTTTTCTTTATTCTAAAGGATGACTAGTGCTCTTGACTTTATTAGATTCCCACCATGGCTCAATAAAATAATGTGGGCATTTGGCTGGACACATAGAAGGCATTCTATAAATGCACGTTTTCTTCTGACTTTTTAGAAACCTGTACCAACTCTTCTATTCCTAATGTCTCCATGTGTAGAAGTTAGTTTTTATTATTGACTCTTTGAATGTGAGTCCTTCTCTTCTGGAGGTTTTATTCTGGCGGATTGCCTTTCTTTCCTTCTCTTTTTTTTTCCCCCAGTAACTTTTGAGTAACTTCTCAGGCAGTTCTCCGGTAACATTTTCGTATGAAAAATTAACAATAATGTCCTATCACAGTAATGCCAGGAATTATGAGACACTGCTCACTTGTACTGAAAGTTGAAAAAATTTCTTTTTTTTTTTTAAATTCAGAAACTGTATGTAGGCAGCAATGGAGAACGAACTCTGCTTGTATGCCTTGCCCATTCTTGCTTAGTCTCCCAACGATCGCAAACTTAATTTTCCCCCCAAATTTTAGCCAGTTTCCACAGCAAAAGTTTTAGTAATGTCCCATTTGATTTTTATTTATTGTCCATTTCTCTGTTGATGGAGTTCATCAGCCTGAGCAACAAGATAATAACGCAACAAGCAGTAGGATCCAGGGGGGTCACTGGCTGCAGTGTTTCCCCTAAGACCGCTCTCCTGGATTCTAATGTTTCTTTCCTCCTATTTTTCTTAGATAAAGATCTCCCTGGCATCTTGGCACTGGTATTTTAAAAATTCTTCTTATTCTCTGTTAAAAAAAAAATAAAAGTCCCTTAGAATCTTGACCTGATCAAGTGTCGCTGACAGTGGTACTTGATTATGGAAGCTTGGTCGGCATCCTACTCAACTAATCCTGCCTCTAGGGCACAGCTCTGCCCCTTGCTAGCAGTGTGGCTTGTCCTGAGTCAGGCTCTCACTTTTCTTCATCTTTAAAATGGGACTGTAGCACTTCCCTGGTGGTCCAGTGGTTGGGTATCCTCCTGCCAATGCAAGGGACACAAGTTCTACCCTGTCTCAGGAGGATCTCATGTGCCTCAGCCTGCGCTCTGAGCCTATGAGCTACAACTACTGAGGCCCGTGTGCCCTGAGGCCCATACTCCTCAACAAGCCCACCTGCCACAATGAGAAGCCCACACCCCACAACGAAGAGCAGCCCCCACGAGCTGCAATGAGAGGAAGTCCTCACCCAGCACCAAAGACCCAGTGCAGCCATAAAGCAATAAATATAATTTTAAGTCTATTAAAAATTTTAAAATGGACTATAATAGTGCCTGTCTCATAAGTAAAATTATCTTCGTACACAGAGTGGAATATAGTAAGTGCTGGATAGATGATCAGTTCAGTTAGTCCCTCAGTCGTGTCTGACTCTTTGCAACCCCATGAACCGCACCACGCCAGGCCTCCCTATCCATCATGATCTCCTGGAGTTTAGCCAAACTCATGTCTATTGAGTCAGTGGTGCCATCCAGCCATTTCATCCTCTGTCATCCCCTTCTCCTCCTGCCTCCAATCTTTCCCAGCACCAGGGTCTTTTCCAATGAGTCAGCTCTTTGCATCAGATGGCCAAGGTATTGGAGTTTCAGTTTCAACATCAGTCCTTCCAATGAACATCCAGGACAGATCTCCTTTAGGATGGACAGGTTGGATCTCCTTGCAGTCCAAGGGACTCTCAAGAGTCTTCTCCAACACCACAGTTCAAAAGCATCAGTTCTTCGGTGCTCAGCTTTCTTCACAGTCCAACTCTCACATCCATACATGACTAGATGGACCTTTGTTGACAAAGTAATGTCTCTGCTTTTTAATATGCTGTCTAGGTTGGTCATAGCTTTTCTTCCAAGTAGTAAGAGTCTTTTAATTTCATGGCTGCAATCACCACCTGCAGTGATTGGGAGCCCCAAAAAATAAAGTCAGCCACTGTTTCCACTGTTTCTCATCTGTTTGCCATGAAGTGATGGGACTGGACGCCATGATCTTAGTTTTCTGAATGTTGAGCTTTAAGTCAACTTTTTCACTCTCCTCTTTCACTCAAGAGGCTCTTTAGTTCTTCTTCACTTTCTGCCATAAGGGTGGTGTCATCTGCATATCTGAGTTTATTGATATTTCTCCCAGCAATCTTGATTCCAGCTTGTGCTTCTTCCAGCCTAGCATTTCTCATGATGTACTTTGCATATAAGTTAAATATGGATAGATGATACCTGCTATTATTGTGAACTAATTTATGGCAATCATTTAAACTCAGCAATTAAACTTTTACTTTGCAGAGACCCTTAAAAACATGTTACACATGTTATGAGAATGTGGAAAGAGGAATCTTTTGTTATATCAGCCACATTGCATCACAGGTGACTGCCAGCTTCTCCTTTCTGGAGAAGGAAGATGAACAGAAGCCAGAGGAATATGGAGAGTTAGGTATTTACAAAATAACTTCATTAGCATTGAGTTGGCCAAAAAGCTCATTTGAGTTTTTCAGTTAATATGGAAACACCCGAATAAACTTTGGCGAACCCAATAATAGAGTTGATGGTTTTGTTTTATTAGCTTCGACTCCCTAAGAAGCACATTGAAATAAAGATTCAAAAATAAGTATTCATCTGGGAAGAGGATGAAACAGTGAAAGTAAAGTGGGAGAAAGTGACAAGGAAGAATGCCTTATCAAACCAGCTGCCACTGGCGCTTAATTGCACGCAAGCAGCTCCATGACACATTGTATAGTCATCACATGCAGGGGCGAGGGAGCTGATATATTTATACACCAGCCCCTGGGAGTCACCAGCTAAGGATCACAGCTAGCAGTTTGTTAGTTCACCACCTCTTCTAGGTTGCAACAGAGGGGGACAGTGCACCTCTAGCCAGCCGGGGAAGTCCTTACACAAAGAAATGCAGGGTCTGTATGCCCAGTGGCAAGAAAAACAAGAGCATATAATGGGCACCGGAAGTATGTCTCAATGACTTATTTGTATAAGGTTTCAATGAGAATCTTCCTGGGATTTTCCTGGTGGTCCAGTGGTTAAGGCCCCAAGCTTCCAACACAAGGATGCTGGTTTGATCTCTGGTTGGGGAACTAAGATCCCACATGTCTCATGGCACAGCAAAATAATACTAATGATAATAATAATAAAGTCTTAATAAGAACCATCCTGAATATATATTTTTGAGGATACAAAAGTTTATATTGAAGTTTGATGTGGAAACAAACATAGTTTTCATAATGAAACTTTAACATGCCTATGGAATTTTAGACAATTTTTCCAAACTATTCATCCTCGAGTACTGGCTTCTCAATGGACCCACTGTGCCATCATCTTTATCAGTTTTATTTCACATGCCTGATCTCTCTGAAACTTTGGGAGAACCTGACTAGAGCTTCACCCAAGTTCCCTTTCCTTTCATCTCTTCTCTAAACTTCCTAAACTACTTCGCATATCAATAGGTTATCCATGAACTGGCAGGGCAGAGTTTACTCCATTTTTTATTCTGCTTCACAAAGGAGGAAACTTAGATAACTCTTCTCCTTCCTGACCCGTCTGGTAGTGCGTTCACCTGCAGCTTCTGTCCTTTTGTTATATTGCTGATCATTGTTATTCCTCTGACATGTACCATGTATACCTCAGTCTTAATAACTAAGGAAGAAAAGCAACACAGAAATCTTCATACCTGGTGCTTCATTTTATGTGGGCTCCCTGAAGGGACAGGCTTCTGGCTGTGCCCACATTCCTGTGAAATTAATGTTCCTTTTTCAAATTCCTCTTATTCTATTTATAGCCATGGGGCTTCAGGTTTATAAGAGTCCAGAAAGTTCTGAGTAATGCACAGAATTCTACATACACAGCAAATGCAACCTTGGCAAAATGGAATCCCTGGTGAGAGAAAAACAGAGAATCAACAATCCATTGCTTTTATTGGAATAATAAAACTGAAGCAGTTTGTGTCTGAAAGTGCTGTAAGCTAGATTTTTTTTTTCATGTAAATTCTATAGTCAGGATATAATGGGCATGGTGATGAAATTTGCAAATGGAGAATTACAGTATTTTGGAGAAAACTTCTGAACACTCCTTCTTTCTTTATTTACTCATTGAAATGTACCTACTTTTATGAATGGTTGATCAAGGAAAGGGGAAGTCCAACTCTTTGAGACCTCCCTGGACTATAGCCCTGCCAGGGTCCTATGTCCATGGAATTCTCTATGCAACAATACCAGAGTGGGTAGTCTTTCCCTTCTGCAGAGAACCTTCCCGGGTCTCCAGTATTGCTGGCAAACTCTTTACCACCTGAGCCACTAGGGAAGTCCCAAGACATGGGCTTGAATGGAACAGTATTTCCTGTGAGCAGGAAGACAATTTGTGTATATCTACCGATACATTCCCTTTTCCAGTGGACCATGTTCTCTCCACTGGGAAATCCATTCTGGATTTCCAACCACAGTGGATCCATTCTGCCCAGCAAATTTGGAAAACTCAGCAGTGGCCACAGGACGGGAAATGGTCAATTTTCATTCCAATCCCAAAGAAAGGCAAAGCCAAAGAATGCTCAAACTACCGCACAATGCACTCATCTCACACGCTGGTAAAGTAGTGCTCAAAATTCTCCAAGCCAGACTTCAGCAATACGTGAACCATGAACTCCCTGATGTTCAAGCTGGTTTTAGAAAAGGCAGAGGAACCAGAGATCAAATTGTCAACATCCGCTGGATCATGGAAAAAGCAAGAGAGTCCCAGAAAAACATCTATTTCTGCTTTATTGACTATGCCAAAGCCTTTGACTGTGTGGATCACAGTAAACTGTGGAAAATTCTGAAAGGATGGGAATATCAGACCACCTGACCTGCCTCTTGAGAAACCTATATGCAGGTCAGGAAGCAACAGTTAGAACTGGACATGGAACAACAGACTGTTTTCAAATAGGAAAAGGAGTACATAAAGGCTGTATATTGTCACCCTACTTATTTAACTTATATGCAGAGTACATTGTGAGAAATGCTGGGCTGGAAAAAGCACAAGCTGGAATCAAGATTGCTGGGAGAAATATCAATAACCTCAGATATGCAGATGACATGACGCTTATGGCTGAAACTAAAGAGGAACTAAAATGCTTCTTGATGAAAGTGAAAGAGGGGAGTGAAAAAGTTGGCTTAAAGCTCAACATTCAGAAAACGAAGATCATAGCATCCAGTCCCATCACTTCATTGGAAATAGATGGAGAAACAGTAGAAACAGTGTTAGACTTTATTTTTTGGGGCTCCAAAATCACTGCAGATTGTGACTGCAGCCATGAAATTAAAAGATTCTTACTCCTTGGAAAGAAAGTTATGACCAACCTAGATAGTATATTAAAAAGCAGAGATATTACTTTCCCAACCAAGGTCCGTCTAGTCAAGGCTATGATTTTTCCTGTGGTCATGTATGGATGTGAGAGTTGGACTGTGAAGAAAGCTGACCCCAAATAATTGATGCTTTTGAACTGTAGTGTTGGAGAAGGCTCTTGAGAGCCCCTTGGACTGCAAGGAGATCCAACCAGTCCATCCTAAAGGAGACCAGTCCTGGGTGTTCATTGGCAGGATTGATGCTAAAGCTGAAACTCTAATACTTTGGCCACCTCATGCAAAGAGTTGACTCATTGGAAAAGACCCTGATGCTGAGAGGGATTGGGGGCAGGAGGAGAAGGGAATGACAGAGGATGAGATGGCTGGCTGGATCACTGACTCGATGCACATGAGTTTGGGTGAACTCCAGGAGTTGGTGATGGACAGGGAGGCCTGGCGTGCTGTGAGTCATGGGGTCGCAAAAGTTGGACACGACTGAGTGACTGAACTGAACTGAACTGATATGTTAAGGGAAAATGCGTATGATCGTTTACTTTTACTCTATTCCCATTCATTTTTCACCATATTAAGAACTCTAGAAGAACTCCATATGGACTATACTATTCCTAAGGTTTATTGAGGGGAGGGCATTTTTGTCAATATATAGAACCTACTATAAAGTAGTATTTTGGCTGTTTAAATGTAATTACATATTTTCATTGTAAGAAAAATTTATAGAATTATGTAACCATATTAAAGCATATTATAAAATTCTGTCTTCACTTACTACTATGCTTGGCTTAAGGATAAGAGCTGGAGTTTCAGGTTAGAGTAGACAATGGGATGGATCCTGATCAATTAATGAAATGACATGGTCATACCCATAAATGCAACCAACCAATGACAAAGCTGCATTGTTCACAAGCTTGAATGTGACTCTTTGAACCCCATTGGCCCTTGGATCCGTGGCTATGTTATCTGCGCTCTGGTAGCTCTTTGACAAAGATTTAACAGTCTTTAAATTTCTTTCTCTCTGTCCAGTATGGATAGTTCATATTTCTGTTCATTATATCATCTTATAAGCCTTCAGAATCAAGTGATTCCTCATGAAGTAAGAAAAAAGGAAAATATGCCATTTGCAACAAATTGCAGTTAAGCTGGCAATTATGTAAAGTAACACTTAAAAAGGGGACCCTGGTGAGAGATTTAGTAGCTGTTTCAGGGCTAGCATTTGTGATGGTGTGAACATTTGCTCTCCACCATATCATGACGCTGGTAATTCCTATCCCACTGAGGCCTTTGTGTCTTCATTCAGCAACCGTTTGGCAAGGCACGTGTGTCATAGATAAAACTGGCCTTGTGTGTTTGCTTTCATACTTAGGTCAGTAGGTTAAGTCACATAGAACCTAGCTTTGAAATCACTCCTTATTTAAAAAATTATTCTTAATTGAAGGATAATTGCTTTACAATATTGCATTGGTTTCTGCCACAGATCAACATGAGTCAGTCATGGGTACACAATGCCCCTCCCTCTTGACCCTGCTCCCCCTCCCAGCTCATCCCACCCTTCTAGGTTCTCACAGAGCCCCCAGTTGTTTCCTGAGTCGCACAGCACTTTCCTGCTGGCGGCTTATGTGTGTCCATGCCGCTGCCTTCACTCATCCACCCTGCCCTCCCTCTCCCCTCCCAGGGCCGTAGATTTGTTCTCTGTGTCTGCATCTCCATTGCCACCTTGAAAGCAGGTTTATCAGCATCATCTTCCTAGAGTCCATATGCTGCTGCTGCTGCTGCTGAGTTGCTCAGTCGTGTCCGACTCTGTGCGACCCCATAGATGGCAGCCCACCAGGCTCCCCAGTCCCTGGGATTCTCCAGGCAAGAACACTGGAGTGGGTTGCCATTTCCTTCTCCAATGCATGAAAGTCCATATAAATGTGTTAATATATGATATTTGTTTGTTTTTTTTCTGAAACTTATTTCTCTATAAGTTCTTCTGACTTATAAAAATCTCTCCTTATTTGTTTATAGATATAAAAGTTCTGATCTTAATTTATACTTTTCTATAAATTGATATTAGTCTTTTACAGTACATATATTTAGCCTTTTGATTCTGTGAGTCATTTGTTCAGGTGCTTTGTTCACTTTTCTATTGTTTTTTTACATGTCTTTCATTTTTGTTATCGTATGCCAGATTCAAAGGCAGTGAGTGTCATATAATGAAGACTCTGGCCCCCCATCCCCCAGCAAGTTTCATTTATAATTCCAATTATTCTCTTTCCTTCCAAACTATTTTGAAGCAGACTATAAATTTATTATAACCACTGTAAATATTTCTCCATGTATGTCTAAAATATAAAGCCCCAATACCAAAATTAAAGCCTAAATTAATAATTTATTAATGTAATTAAATGTTCAGTGTTCAGATCGTCTCTTAAAAGTTTCATTTTGTTTGAATCAGCATCCAAATAATGTCTATGCATGTGATTAGATGAAATATTTCTTAAATCTTGTTTTAGTTGTAAGTCGTATCTTCTGGCTTTTTTCCCCAGAATTTTTTTTTTTTTTTTTAAGAAGAAGCCAAGTTATTTATTCTCTAGAGTTCCCTTTAGTCTGGATTTTGCTATAGCATCTGTGTGATGATGTTGAAAATGCTCCTCTGACTCCGTGTTTCCTGTGGATTGTTAGGTAGATTTCACTTCTTGGAAAGATTGCTTCATAAGTGGTGGCAGGAGGCATGTACTGTCTGGTTATCCAATTTTTTGTGAAGCGACAGTATGGTGGTTGTTGTAAAGTTCGATTTATCCATTAAGAATGGCAGAATGATTGTATTCTAATTTTGTTATTCCTGTCTTGTTTATTAGCTGGAATACTTGTATAAAGGCCCTGTTTCTACTATTTAGTGACTCTGTAAGATTGTTTATATAGGAAAGGCAAGATCAAGGCTTAATTCCTTTCCTTTGTAATCAAATATAACAACTTGCCTCCCTCATACTTTGTAATGGTGATTGGTAAAGGTTTCTTTGGTTATGTTTCATTTTATTTTGTTTTAAAGATAATTTTGAACTCACAGAAATAAGCGGATTTGCTCTATTTTGATCTATTACAGTTATTTTTTTTTTAAATGATGCTTAAATTGTCCAATTTGAGAGATCAGTGAGGACCCCTGCGAAGTGGCTTCTGAGTCTGGATGGTTTACGCACCAATTCATATCTCACATTTCTGGAGGCTGGAAGACTGAGATCTGGAGTCCAGCATGCTTGGGTCTGCTTGAAAGCCCTCTTTGTCAATGGCCACTTTTCCCTCTATGTCCTCATGTGGCTAAAGGAGAAAAGAAGAAAAACACTAGTGATCTACCCTCAAGATGTTACTCTGACCTAGTACCTCCTAAAGGTTCCTTTCTAAATGCCGTCGCATTGAGGGTTAGAGTGTCAATGTTTGAAAATAGGCAGACGCAGTTTAGTACATAGCAATCATTTTGACAGAATACTAGGAGTATCAGTTTCTTTGCTTTCAGGTAGGGTAAGATATTCCAAGTTCATTTTTATACTTTTCCTATCCCAGCACTGGAATTAGCTAATTCTGCAAGGAGCTCTTATTCTGTTTAGTGGGAAATGGTCATTAAAAGCCAAAATCTGGGCGCTAAGAGTGCTCACTGCTTTTGTTTTGATCCTTGGTTTGACGCATTTATGACAGACAGAAGCAGGATTTTTTCAGGATAAACTGTATTGTGATTTTATAAGTACACTTCCAACTCAAATTCAGGATTGTTGGTTTTTTCTTTAGCCTCGCTGATTTTATACCTGTATTCCTTTTCATTATATTAAAAGTCATCATTTTTAAGGTAGCCATTAGTTGATCACTCATTTGTGAAATGACTCTTAGAATAACAACAAATTCATGCTACCTGCAATATGATATTGAAAATTTAAAGCACGTTTGTAGTTCTTTTTTATTTTCCATAAGGAACATACACCAATTGAGATTTATAGTAGTATTAGAGTGCTATGTATTAAAAGCACTTTGTGTATTATAAACTATTCTCTGTGTGCTGGTGATACTAGCTATAGTCTACTTTGGATTTATTTGTTTTATTTTATTTTCAATTGTTTGAGATTGCTTATTTAATTCAATTTTTATCACAATTATGTAAAATATTAATATGATTGATTCCAAAGTAAAATTCATATGGTATATTCAAGTAAGTCTTCTTTCTATCCTTTTCCTACTTCCTCCCACATATAAATAATTTTTCAAATTACAGTTTATGCTTTCTTTAACAGAAGCAAAAACATATGTGTGTATTTACACTTCCTCCCCAGTTTTTAGATAAATGGCAGTATACTACTCCATTTTTTCCATCTACTTTCTCCACATAACTAAATGCCCTGGTGCTTCCTTTGTAATAACACATGTACACATTCCCCATTCGTTTTTGACAGATGCATAAAATTCCAGTGTGTGAATATATCGGCCTCCGCTGCTAAGTTGTATCTGATTCTTTGCAACCCCGTGGGCTGTAACCCACCAGGCTCTGTCCATGTAGTTTTCCAGGCAAGAGTACTGGAGGGGGTAGCCATTTCCTCCTCCAGGAGGATCCTCCCAACCCAGGGACTGAGTCTGTGTCTCCTGGATTGGTGGCTGATTCTTGACCACTGAGCCGCCTGTGATACGGGCTTCCCAGGTGGCTGGTGGTAAAGAACCCACTTGCCCATGCAGGAGATGCAAGAGATGTGGGCTTGATCCCTGAGTCAGGAAGATCCCTTGGAGGAAGGCATGGAAACCCATTCCTGTATTCTTCCTAAAGAATCCTATGGGGAGAAGAGCCTGGCGTGCCACAGTCCATACGGTCACAAAGAGTCAGACATGACTGAAGCGATTTAGTACACAGGGACCTGTGATATGTTAAATTGTTAATATATCACAATTTAATAAAGCGGTTCCCATTAGATGGACAGTTGGCTTGTTTCTAGTTATTTGTTATGAAAATACTGTTCAATGAAGAGCTTTTAATATACTCGAATTTTTCTACAAGTACCTTTTAATTTCAAATATAGAGCCATTTTCTCATGGCTAAAATTGGAAGGTGCAAAGACAAAAATGACTATTATCTATAATCTTACCACTCAGAGATGGTGACTGTTAGTTAACCTCATCCTTCCAGCTTTTGTTCTGTTTGCAAACACACACAGCCTTAAGAGCACAAGAGACTAAGATATACACAGAATCTTACAGCCTTTCTTTCCATCACATTGTGGTTTAAGTATTACCAGTGTCAAAAACAGTTCTCCATAAACATTATCTTAATGCCTGCATAATACTGTCAGATAATTAACTTTTCCATAATATGTAGACACATTATGCCTTCTGATACACATTGCTCTCTTACGATTAAGGAAAGACATTCTGATTTGTACTGTAAACAACAGTGCATTTATACCTATGCTAGCTGCCTGGAAGACCTCTTTCCGATTGTAATCCAGCATATGTGGAACAGAATCTGAGATTCTGCATTCATAACAAATGCTGAACAGTGCTGCTGACCCCTGAATGGCGTTTCAGCTAGTACTTGTATGGAAGAAGATGATGGCCCCCTAGTTTATTTTACTTCCTCAAAGACAGGACAAGGACTTCAGAAAATGAAACAAACACCCTACTACTTATATTTATTGAGTTTCTAAGACACCTTCTGAGGTAGAAACTCAGTTTAGGGTATTTTAGCCAAATCCTAAATAAAATCAGACTCCAGGACATGTGACCTCTGGATGTTCTTTCTTCCTCCTGAGAACTTTAACTGCAGGGACACTTTTGTCTGATGTTTCAGTATCTACCCTTAGGTCTGTTAGAGATATGTTACAGTTCAGCATACAAATATGGAGGGTCTTTGCTGTGATAAGTCAGGGGATAATCTGCTTTTTCACTCTGCTCACATGTTGCTGAATTAATCCCAAACTGTGTTGTGTTTGAAGCCCTTCCAATGAGGCAGGTGGTGAGATAAGACCTGATAAGACTCCAGAATGTGTGTGGAAGACATGTTTTCTACATCTCTTTCAAGGCCCATGTTCCCAAATTTTTATTATCCAAATATTTGACTAGCTGGTTCTAGGAAAACAAATGTGAGTAGCAAATCATAGCTGTTCTCAAGGATCTTGGATTTCAGGAGGTCAGACAGGCAAGATACTTGGTAATTATAGAGCTTTATGGAAGGTAAATGTCCCTAGTGTGTTACAAGTATTTTAACAGAGGGGGGAATCATAATTCACTATTGTAGATGTTTTTGCAGGAAAAGTGAAAAGGAGGCTTAGGAAAAAAGTGAGTCTTGGAAGGAAGGAATATCTTATAGGAAGGTTTAGAGGTACAAAATAGAAAGAAGAGGGAAAAAGCAAATTGGAAACTGAGAGAAATCTGGGTCTCAAGGATACAGGGGGAGAGTATGAGAGAGAGAGTGAGGGTGTGGGTGTGGGTGTGGGATGGGCTAAGGAGCATTGTGTTGTTGAAGGAGAATGAAGAAAGTTGTAGAGGTAATTCAAGCCCTTATTAACCCAGCTTAAACTTTTGAAATTAATTGTTAAGACTGTGGAGGCCTCTTAAGTTTCTAAACAGGGCATGTCAACCCCCACTCTCCAAAAGACACAAAAACTTTAAACAAAAGCCACTCACTACAACTTGGAAAATGAGTTCCTGAGTAGCATATCTGAAGGATGAAAAGACTGATTCAGGGCTCTGGAGAGGTTAATGATGACTAACATTAATGAGTGTTTATGTCAGTGCTGGAGAAGGAAATGGCAACCCACTCCAGTATTCTTGCCTGGAGAGTCCTGTGGACAGAGGAGCCTGGTGGGCTGCCATCTGTGGGGTCACACAGAGTCGGACACAACTGAAGCAACTTAGCAGCAGCAGCAGCAGCATGTCAATGCTAAAGGCCAGTACTAGACACAAGTGCTGTTTGACACATTAAAATGTATTATTTAACTCTTCAAACAACGTGCTGAGGAGCATGTGTTTACTAAAATCATCTCCACTTACATTTAAGTGTGCTGTACCCAAAGTGTGGTTGAATTACACTTGTGAAGCCGTGGAACAAGACAGGTGTACAAGCATGATCTGATCTCAGATGGTTTGGTCCCCAGGATAACTCATCTCAGTACTGGATTGTACATGCTTCCCCATGCAGTCTGAAGATGAAGCAAGCAGGCATAGCTCTTTGGCTTAAAGTTGGTTAATATGTATACGTATTATGCTAATTCAGTGGGGAGTAGGGGTTTGACACAAAGGCCAGTGAAATTATTAAAAGTGTCATCTATAGCAGACATTCCAAAGAGATCAGATGCTTCTTAGTGAATGCTGTTTAAGAGTGGCATCTGGTTATCACCCCGAGTATTATGAGTAGGATTTATATATATATATATATGTTCATGTTGGTGCAAGTGTGCTAACATTTCTACCATGCCCAGAATATGTGTCCACATAGTTGGCTTTATGTTTTACCCAGGCAGTGCCATGTTACAGCAAGGTGTTATTTTCATCAGCCCATTTCTAGCAAGTTAATCACTATTAAAGTAGGTAGAAACTCACCTGATTAGAATAGATTTTGAAGATTGAGAGTCAATATTCCAGATTCCCAGTTAGAGCCTGAAAGACCTGTATAACTTTTAAACATTAATCTTTACTTCTGTAAGAATGTTAAAAATAAAATACATGTGTCAGTTCTGTTCAGTTCAGTTGCTCACTCGTGTCCGACTCATTGTGATGCCATGGACCGTAGCACGCCAGACCTCTCTGTGCATCACCATCTCCCAGATTTTACTCAAATTCATGTCATGCAACCATCTCATCCTCTGTTGTCCCGTTCTCCTCCCACCTTCAATCTTTCCCAGCAGCAGGGTCTTTTCAAATGAGTCAGTTATTCTTATCAGGTGGCCAAATTATTGGACTTTCAGCTTCAACATCAGTCCTTCCAATGAATATTGAGGACTGATCTCCTTTAGGATGGACTTGTTGGATCCCCTTGCTGTCCAAGGGACTCTCAAGTCTTCTCCAACACCATAGTTCAAAAGCATCAATTCTTTGGCGCTCAGCTTTCTTTATAGTCCAACGGCTCACATCCATATATAACTACTAGAAAAGCCATAGCTTTGACTAGACAGACCTTTGTTGGCAAAGTAGTGTCTCTGTATTTTAATATGCTGTCTAGGTTGGTCATAAATTTTCTTCCAAGGAGCAAGTGTCTTTTAATTTCATGGCTGCAGTCACCATCTGCAGTGATTTTGGAGCCACAAAAAATAAAAAGTCTGTCAATGTTTCCACTATTTCCCCTCTGTTTGAAGTGATGGGACCACTTCAGAACTAAGATGCCATGATCTTAGTTTTCTGGATGTTGAGTTTTAAGCCAATTTTTTCACTCTTCTCTTTCACTTTCATCAAGAGTTTCTTTAGTTCTTCACTTCCTGCCATTAAGGGTGGTGTCATCTGCATATCTGAGGTTGCTGATATTTCTCCTGGTAATCTTGATTTCAGTTTGTGCTTCATCCAGCCCAGCATTTTTCATGATGTACTTTGCATATAAGTTAAATAAGCAAGGTGACAATATACAGCCTTGACAAACTCCTTTTCCTATTTGGAACCAGTCTGTTGTTCCGGGTACAGTTCTAACTGTTGATCCTTGACCTCCATACAGATTTCTCAGAAGGCAGGTCAGTTGGTCTGGTATTCCCATCTCCTGAAGAATTTTCCACAATTTGTTGTGATCCACACAGTCAAAGGCTTTGACATAGTCAATAAAGCAGAAGTAGATATTTTTCTAGAACTCTCTTGCTTTTTCAATGATCCAATGGAAGTTGGCAATTTTATCTTTGTTTCCTCTGCCTTTTCTAAATCCAGCCTAAACATCTGAATGTTCACAGTTCACGTACTGTTGAAACCTGGATTGGAGAATTTTGAGTATTACTTTGCTAGCATGTGAGATGAATGCAATTGTGCAGTAGTTTGAGCATTCTTTGGCAATGCCTTTCTTTGGGTTGGAATGAAAACTGAACATTTCTAGTCCTGTGGCCACTGCTGAGTTTTCCAAATTTGCTGGCACTTTTACAGCATCATCTTTTAGGATTCAAGATAGCTCAACTGGAATTCCATCACCTCCACTAGCTTTGTTCGTAGTGATGCTTCCTAAGGCCCACTTGACTTCACATTCCAGGATGTCTGGCTCTAGGTGAGTGATTACACAATTGTGGTTATCTGGATCACGAAGATTTCTTTGGATAGTTCTTCTGTGTATTCTTGCCACCTCTTCTTAATACCTTCTGCTTCTGTTAGGTCCAGACCATTTCTATCCTTTATCGACCCATCTTTGCATGAAAAGTTCCCTTGGTATCATTTTCTTGAAGACTTCTCTAATCTTTCCCATTCTGTTGTTTTCCTCTATTTCTTTGCGTTGTTCACTGAGGAAGGCTTTCTTATCTCTCCTTGCTATTCTTTGGAACTCTGCATTCAAATGGGTATATCTTTCCTTTTCTCCTTTGCCTTTCACTTCTATTCTTTTCATAGCTATTTGCAAACCCTCCTCAGACAACCATTTTGCCTTTTTGCATTTCTTTTTCTTGGGGATGGTCTTGATCACTGCCTCCTGTACAATGTCACGAATCTCAGTCCATAGTTCTTCAGGCACTCTGTCTATCATATCTGATCCCTTGTATCTATTTGTCACTGCCATTGTGTAATCGTAAGCGATTTGATTTAGGTCATACCTGAATGGTCTAGTGGTTTTCCACACTTTCTTCAATTTAATTCTGAATTTGGCAATAAGGAGTTCATAATCTGAGCCTCAGTCAGCTCCCAATCTTGTTTTTTTCTGACAGCATAGAGCTTCTCCATCTTTGATTGCAAAAAATATAATCAATCTGATCTTGATATTGACCTTGTAGTGATGTCCATGTGTAGAGTCTTCTCTTATGTTGTTGATAGAGGGTGTGTGCTATAACCAGTGTGTTCTCTTGGCACAACTCTGTTAGCCTTTACCCTGCTTCATTCTGTACTCCAAGGCCAAATTTGCCAGTTACTCCTATTTTTGCATTCCAGCCCCCATAATGAAAAGGATATCTTTTGGAGGTGTTAGTTCTAGAAGGTCTTATAGGTCTTCTTAAGAACCATTCAGCTTCAGCTTCTTCAGCATTACTGATCAGGGCATAGACTTGGATTACTGTGATATTGAATGGTTTGCCTTATAAACGAACAGAGATCATTCTGTCTTTTTTGAGATTGCATCCAAGTACTGTGTTTTGGACTCTTTTGTTGACTATGATGGTGACTCCATTTCTTCTAAGAGATTATTGCCCACAGTAAAAAGGCAATGGCACCCCACTCCGTACTCTTGCCTGGAAAATCCCATGGACGGAGGAGCCTGGTGGGCTGCAGTCCATGAGGTTGCTAAGTCGGACATGACTGAGCAACTTCACTTTCACTTTTCACTTTCATGCACTGGAGAAGGAAATGGCAACCCACTCCAGTGTTCTTGCCTAGAGAATCCCAGGGATGGGGGTGCCTGGTGGGCTGCCGTCTATGGGGTCGCACAGAGTCGGACACGACTGAAGCAACTTAGCAGCAGCAGTAGATATAATGCTCATCTGCATTAAATTCACCCATTCCAGTCCATTTTAGTTCACTGATTCCTACAGTGTCGATGTTCACTCTTGCAATCTCTTGTTTGACCACTTCTAATTCGCCTTGATTCATGCACCTAACATTCCATAAGCCTCTTATCCTTCTCCATCAGAGGGCAGACAGACTGAAAACCACAATCACAAAACCTAACCAATCTGATCACATGGACCACAGCCTTGTATAACTCAATGAAATTATGAGCCAGGCCATGTATGGCCACCCAAGACGGACGGGCCCTGGTGGAGAGTTCTGATAAAATGTGGTCCACTGGAGAAGGGAATGGGAAACCATTTCAATATTCTTGCCTTGAGAACCCCATGAACAGTATGCAAAGGCAGAAAGATAGGACACTGAAAGATAAACTCCCCAGGTCGGCAGGTACCCAGTGTGGCTACTGGAGATCAGTGGAAAATCAGAAATGATGGAAAGTACATGTGTATGTTCCAGGAAAAAAATTGGCATATATAGAACTATATATTGAGTAAATGTTACAAGTATAGAAATAGAGATGCATTTTGACACATACCACATTTTCTTTTATGCCTCACCATTTTTCTAAAGGTAAAACAGGACCCCAGGAACAACAGAATCAACTCATTTCTTCCACCTTGGGCAAGTGACTTATCTTCTTTAAAGTCCCTATTTCCTCATATGTACAGTGACAATAATAATGCTTATTTTGCAAGACCATTCTGAGAAAACGCATATGAAGTAGCTGGCACATCGGGGCATCCGACCAATTGAAAATTGCTAATTTTGTTTTTCTTTCTTGACACTACAGTTATGTTGCCACTATTTTAAAATGCTGAGATTACTTTTCAAATTGCTTTGCTGATTACAAGTTTTCCAAAGGAAATAATTACGAAAGAAAAGTTAATTATCAGTGAAGAGTTGAGATTTTTAAGAGGGGAAAACAAACATACCACTATACTATATCTCTGTTGAAGAGTTAGCAGTTTACTTATTAAGACAAATTATATTTTTTTAATTTTAATATATTTTAAAATATATATATATAAAGACAAAATACATCCATATATATATATTAAGATATATCTTTTTCATAAAAGAGGCCAACTTGACATCTATTAGCTTTGGCCATTGCTTGGCAAGGCTAGATCTTAATTCTAAATTTTGAAAGTTAGCAAGACTCTGTCACATGAGCACTGATTTAATTAAAATGTGACCGCACCATTTTCCAAGGGAACGTGTTTCCTAGTGTCAAACCTCACATGTTTGTGCCTTGAAACTGGGTTTCAGCTAAGGGCTATTTGGCCCACCAAGTGAAGATGGAGTTTTCTCGGTCGTATTCCAGAGTGAGTGGCAGTCCTGTTGCCTATCATAGCAGTTATACTGAAGGGTAAAGAGGTGAGAGGTTTGCTAGTGACTGTGATTCCCAGGAGTGGATCATTTAAATCTAGTATCTTCTATAAAGCTTAAATTTATTTTTCGTGAGGACAGAAAACCTCCCATTTTTGGGAGGTAGAAAAAAATGGGGGTAGAAATCCCCCCATTTTTCCTTTGGATCAGGGCATTATTTTAGAATTTTTTTTTTAATCAAAGGCTAGTAAATCATCTGGAGAAGGGCATAGAAACCCTCTCCAGCATTCTTGCCTGGAGAATTCCATGGACAGAGGAGCCTGGCGGGGTTGCAGAGTCAGACCTGACTGAAGTGAGTCAGCACGCAGCATGCATAGGTGACTTCCAATGTTGTGTTAGTCTCTAGTGTAGCACAGAGTGATTCAGCTTACATGTCTCTTCTTTTCCAGATTCTCTCTCCTTATAGGCTAACAAGATACTGAGGATAGTTCTCTGTCATATGTAGGCTATCTATTTTATATGTTAATCCCAACAGGGCATGGGTTTTAAGAGTGGCCCACTATGCTACTCTTAAGGTTCACGTTCTCGTCTTATTCTTGACTCTTGTAACATAAACAATCACCTGTGGTAGGAGCACTTGCTTTTCTTTGCAGCTAGAATGAGGAAAGTCCCTCCAGAGGACAAGAGCACTTGTGCACAAAGCATAGTAGAAGCCTAAGGAATTGCGCATAAGCTTTAAAAATTCCCCTTTTAACTTAAACATTTAGCAGAGATAGTTTTGTCATTTATGGATGATTTCTGTGGAAGCCTTAATTCCTAGAGAAGCATTATTGCCACATAATTATGTCTCAAGGTTGTAGGAAAGTCGGCCTGAGACTGAGGAATTAGCATTGTTATTTAGATTTGAGAACCAGGGGCTGGTAAAGCCATGCAGTGTTGCTATTAGCATAAGAAATGGTGGTAATTTCAGGTTTGTTTACTACCCAGAAATAAGAGAGGGAGGGCTCCCGACTGAGTATCCCGCTCCTTCCACAAAGCTGCAGGTGTTCCAGCAAGGGTTCTGCCTGCCCTCCTGGCTGTCATTCCCATCAGGCTGGTTCTAGAGACTGTGAGCCACTGATGCTCCAAGGACACGAGGTCACCTGCTGAAGGCTTCCAGTCTGTTTCACAGAATAATTGGCCCCTGGTACAAAAGAAGCATATGCTGCTGATGGTGAGAACGCTGCGCTTGATGTCAGGAAGCGAAACCATCAACAGAGGTGGATACACCATCTGCCTAAAACTGCCGTGACAATCCCTCTCCACTCACTGTTCTCGTTCTAACATTTATAATCAGTTCTCTTCTATAGCATAATCCTGGTGTCATATTTTCCTGCTTTGATACTTGGGCCCTCCTGCCCCACCTCTCTGAACATACTGAAGCCTCTTTAACTGCAGCTTCTTGTTCTTGTCTGTGGTGATATATCAGGCCCGCTATCAAGAGTGACACGGGATGCAGACAGTCAGGTCTGACTAGCTCCATTGTCTGCTGTCTTATTTATGGCCCAGGCAGCCGTCGGGGAGGGGTAAAGGGGGCCCTGTCTACAGAAGTGTCTCCAACGATGTGTTTGAGTGAGGTGGGGACTCAGGATTTGGCAGAACTCATCCAGTGTGAAGACAGGTACCCTCTCCACCACTCTCACACAAGGAACTCTTCGGGCAGAACCACCAGTGACGGATCTTCAGGGGTGGAGCTGAGAACAGACAGGATGAGTACACATTCACCTGCCTTCATTCAGATGTTCTCCACCTCACAGAGGGGTGTCTTAGAAAAACTGCATTGGCTCGTGTGTTGTTCCAGAAACTTCTGTGTCCAGGACACTTGTACAACTGCCTTTCCAAATTACCCTCAGAACAGAAGATGGCATTAGGAGGGCTGAAGTCCCCAGAATTGTCTTATATTTAGTTTCTTGGATTGGAAGGAAGAAAATTCAGTTCAGGGATGGTTTGCTGTTTCCCTGTCCTTGACATAATCCTGAGGCCTCAGAGAGTTCCCTGCTGCATCCCATCACCGTGGAAATGAACGGTGAAGAGTCCTCCCTGTACTTGTAAAAATTCAAGGCGGGGATGTTACATGAGCTGTCTCTGCCTTGAAGTTAATGTCTTTCATGAAAGGTAGTGTTTTTCACATCTGGAAAATGTTTCTATTAACATTTCTGTCCCCAAATCACCATAAAGTTTTATCTTGCCTCTTTAAAGGAACTTATGCAAATACATATTTAAATTCTCCTTTGCTGTTTATTATTGTGAGAAATGAAGTTGTATGAAATAAGTGCCTTCTTTTGTGCTGGGGTAGACTGTGCCAATTGGGTTAAGAAACACCTTTATCCTTGTAGCTAGGATATTTAGATAGAATACCAGAGATGAGTGACATTTGTATAAGTTTATAATCCAAGAGCCATCGTTTCTGGACCTGCCTTATTTTGGAGGACATGTTAAATATTTTTTTTCAGTTCAGTGTGAAAGTGCTTTCTCATAAGTATAACAATGAGTTATTAATCACTGTCTTCACTATAAAAATAAAATAAATGTCCAATAAGAAAAACAGCTGAATCAGTCTTTCACCCCAACCTCTACTCACCCCCCAAACAAGTTGACCGTTGGTTTTTTTTTTTTTTTCTATTTTCCCATACAAAAATCTACTCCTTGGTTCTTTCATCGTCTGTTCCTTCAAACTCACATAAGGAGAAGCTAGACACAGTTCATGTTTACAGAAATCAGACACTTCTATTTTGGTCCCCTGCCATTTCTCTCCTCCATGGGACAATTTCTTACTGGATTTCTTGCCAAATGAGAGTAGGAATGGAAAGGCTGTCAGGAGCCAGGAAGCCCATTTGAGAAAAGACAGGTCAAGGTTTTTCATTTTAGAAAGCCCACAAAATACAGAACAGCTTACAGTTATGTGCCGGGATGCTTCCAGCCGACACTTTTATTGTGGTCTGTTTTATTAAGTTCCATTGATGGGCCCAGCCTGTGGGATGGCCCTTAAGTGTGGCAGTGTCAAACGCTCCTGGTGGCAGGCGTGACATGGGCTGATGGCTCCTTCCATTGAGACAGCATCTTGCCTTTTGCAATAAAGTGCAGAGCAAAGCCCCTGCTGAGTGACAGCCCTGTGAGCTGCTTTTGTTTTGAATTCTTAACACTGGATACCCTTAGAGGGTAGTTCATACAAGAATTCCTTTAGAATTCAAAAGGCAAGAGGGCAGATTGAAGATGAATTTACTGGTCATCATTCTGTGCGTGTGTGTGTGTGTGAGAGAGAGAGAGAGTCACGTCCAACTCTTTGTGACCCCATGGACTGAAGCCCACCAGGCTCCTCCATCCACAGAATTCCCCAGGCAAGAATACTGGAGTGGGTTGCCGTTTCCTTCTACAGGGGATCTTCCTGACCCAGGAATTGAACTCTCATCTCTTGAGTCTCCTGCATTGACAAGTGGGTTCCTTACCTCTAGTGCACCTGGATTATCACTGCTCTCCATTTAAATGGCAGATGGAAAGGTTATTTTTTGTTGTTATTTGGTTTTAATTTTGTTGAAATATAGTTGATTAACAATGTTAATTTCTGCTGTACAGCAAAGTGACTCAGTTATACACATGCATACATTCTTTTTTATATTCTTTCATGTTTTTCCGTTATAGTTTATCATAGGATATTGAATATAGTTCCCTATGCTACACAGTAGGATCTTGCTGTTTATCCATCCTGTATATACTGGTTTGCATCTGTTAATCCCAAACCCCCAGCCCTTCCCTCTTTCACCTCTCCTCCACCTTGGCCACCACAAGTCTCTTCTTTATTCTGAAAGTCTGTTTCTGTACCATGTGCTGTGCTAAGTCGCTTCCAGTCATGTCTGACTCTTTGCAACCACATGGACCGTAGCCCACCAGGCTCCTCTTTCTGTGGGATTTCCTAAGCAAGAGTACTGGAGTGTGCTGCCATTTCCTTCTGCAGGAAATCTTGCTGACTCAGGAATCGAACATGAGTCTCCTGTACTGGCAGGCAGATTCTTTAACACTGAGCCACCTGGGAAGCCCTTCTGTTCACTGTACATGTTTATTTGTGTCATTTTAGATTCCACATATGAATGATATGTGGTATTTGTCTTTGTCTGACTTACTTTGCTTAATGTGATCATCTCTAGGTCCATCCATGTTGCTGCAAATGGCATTATTTCATTGCAGCTGGAAAGTTTTGAAGCCTGCTGACCTAAGTCTTGAGAGAAAAAAGTAGCCACCACTTTAGGGCATGGCTATTTTTGGTTCTAAGTGGATACAAGAATATTAAGAATTTCCTTACATTTTTATCCATAGCAGATGTTCTGTTGGAGAAAAATGGAATAGTAAACAGTGTAATCCCTATAGAGCTGAAATTAGATCTTGTGGGAAAGGAAAAGTTCTCCTTGTTAACATATTAAGATCTGTGCATATTTGCTCTCTTCATAGTCATTAGCTGGGTTTGATGCTCTCACTGGGATCCAGAGGAGTCTTGGGGAATGGGGATGATTCTAGCAGTGGCCGCTGTTCTATCAGTGGTGGGACGGATGAATCCAAGCCAGTCATCTCAGATGGGAAGCAGAGACTTCGGTGGCATCGCTACCCCACTTTTTCTAGATCTATCAGAAATCATAACTAGGAAATCAACTAACCTTGGAAGTGCTGGAGAGTGTGGTGACATTGTGACATGCCACCTGAATGCCCCAGAGGGAAGAGCCTGTCACCTCAGCTACTGCAAAGGCTGTGAACTGACAGCAGAATCCTCAGTGAGGCTCCGAGCCGCAGAGCACACTGGGGCCAAGGTGAAGCCTGTGCTGGGTGGGCACATCCAAGGACTGACCCATGCGCCGGTTCAGGCACCTAGTTACTACTACTGCTAAGTCGCTTCAGTCGTGTCCGACTCTGTGCGACCCCATAGACGGCAGCCCACCAGGCTCCCCCATCCCTGGGATTCTCCAGGCAAGAACACTGGAGTGGGTTGCCATTTCCTTCTCCAAGGCATGAAAGTGAAAAGTGAAAGTGAAGTCGCTCAGTCGTGTCCGACTCTTCACGACCCCATGGACTGCAGCCCACCAGGCTCCTCCATCCATGGGATTTGCCAGGCAAGAGTACTGGAGTGGGGTGCCATTGCCTTCTCTGAGCACCTCGTTATTTAGGCCCCAGTCAGGATGACTGATGGCCATTCTAGCTCTGGTGGCAGCCAAGGTCAAGTCCGCATCTCTACTCCCCCTCCCCCTCTCCCACTCCTTTTTGAGGCGACCATCCCGAAATCTGTCCTTAATACACGTGATGCTCTAAAATTCCATCTCTGTCACAGACAGATCTCCTAGAAAGACGAGGGAAAAAACAAACCAGTGGCAGATATATGGGCTCAGTGGGTAAAAGAATCGGTCTGAAATTCAGGAGACACACGATATGTGGGTTTGATTCCTGGGTTAGGAAGGTCCCCTGGAGAAGAGAATGGCAGCCCACTCCAGTATTCTTGCCTGGAGAATTCCATGGACAAGAAGCCTGGTGGGCTACAGTCCACAGAGTCACAAAGAGCTGGACAAGACTAAGAGCTAACACTTTCACTTTTCATTGTGAAGGTTGAGCTTACAATTCAATGTCACATCCTTTCTAGTCAATAAATATTAATGCATTCAAAGAAATAATGTATATATGTGCATATGTATAGCTGAATCACTTTGCTGTACTCCTGAAACTAATATAATATTTTAAATCAATTGTAACCCAATAGATAAAATTTTTTTAAATTGTACAACTATACTTCAATTAAAATAAATACTTTTTTTTAAAAGTTTACTAGACCATGGTTTTAAATGATGTACTTAGAAAATAAATAAAACTCCATGGTCATCTTCCCAGGGAGCCCAAGCTGCAGCCAACAGGCAACCAGGCACACTGATTTAACTGGATGATTTGCTGTTTCAGTTACAATTGATTTTGTAGGACTGTAATCAAAAAGCAAAGACATTTGCCAACAAAGATCCGTCCAGTCAAATCTACGGTTTTTCCAGTAGTTGTGTATGGATGTGAGAGTTGGACTATAAGGAAAGCTAAGCACCAAAGAATTGATGCTTTTGAACTGTGGTATTGGAGAAGATTCTTGGGAGTCCCTTGGACATCAAGGAGATCCAACCAATCCATCCTAAAGGAGGTCAGTCCTGAATATTTATTGGAAGGACTAATGCTGAAGCTGAAAGTCCAATAATTTGGCCACCTGATGTGAAGAACTGACTCATTTGAAAAGACCCTGCTGCTGGGAAAGATTGAAGGTGGGAGGAGAAGAGGATGACAGAGGATGAGATGAATGGCATCACCGACTCAATGGACATTAATTTGAGTAGACTTTTGGAGTTGGGGATGGACAGGGAGACCTGGCATATTGTGGTCCATGGGGTCTCAAAGAGTCAGACACAACTGAGTGACTGAACTGAACTAAACTGAATGCTATTTTACCTGTGATAGATCCTGTTAGCAATACAAGCAACCTCACAGCTAACATTAAAAGGAGAGACTTGTGAGTGAATTTATAGAAAGAAAGTCTCAAAGCTTTATCTTTACATCTGGGATCAAGCATCATCACCTGTTTGGATTGGACAAATTGAAAGCGTGAGAAGTGTATTGGTTTTAGTCCATGCAGAAGTTTGTACAGTTTTTGAGTTATGTGTATGACCCTATAAATTTTTGCCTTTTAAAAACTTAGACCCTTTGACTTTAGATTTTGAAGCATCATTTCCTTCTTTATTAGGACTTGGTGATGCTGCCAATTCAGGTATCTACAGTGAAGGGCAGTGGTGGCCAAGATAAATGAAAACAATGAATTATCCAAAATCTTTTTTTTTTCCCTAAGTACTTTTTCTTACATTGGAATACAAACACCTTATGGAATGCACCTTTAAAAATATAATTTTCAGATAATCTGCCTGTGGACTATTGAGGAAACTATATTTACCTTTGTCTCTTTCATTAAGATAGTTATAATCAAATATAGTAATAAGGATGAAGCACAACCTTGCATAAAATTCAGTTTTGGTGATTTATCAGTCACAAAGGATACTAATAGGCACCAGAGGGGCCATGAGGTGAAGTGAGTGAGTGGCTAGAGGAAAGATACTTGTGAGGAAAGAAGGTTGCATTTTTCAGATTGCATTCAGAATGTGCTTAGTGACTCAAACAGAATTCAAGGAGATGGCTTCTCAGGTGGTGCGAGTAGTGAAAAACCCACCTGCCAATGCAGGAGATGAAAGAGACAAAGATCCACAGATTCGATCTTTGCTTTGGGAAGACCCCCTGGAGGAGGGCATGGCTACCCACTCCAGTATTCTTGCCTGGAGAATCCTGTGGACAGAGGAGCCCGGTGGGCTACAGTCCATGGGGTCGCAAAGAGCCAGACATGACTGAAGTGACTTAGCAGCAGCAGCAGCACACACTCATGGTTATTGTATGTATGAAAAATCTCAACAGAGCAACTCTTTAAGCCATTTGATTTTAAATATTCACCTATCTTCTATTGGAATTTTTATTTATTAGCCTTTTCAGACTTTGAAAAATAAAGACTATGGCCAAATAAATTTATATGGACTTTTTTTTATTGAAGGAAAGTTAAGTTTAAATATTCTCTTTCTTTACTATGTTAGCAGTAAATAATGATATCTAAGTGATAATAAGAGCTACATTTCATTGCATATATTGCCTGTGCAGGCACAGTGCTTGTGTGTCTACATATATGTTCCTTTGGATTCTCCAGAAATCTTGGGAAGGGCACGTTAACCCCCTGAGATACTAAGGTTCAGAAAGTTTGGATAAGTCACTGAAGGTCACAGAGCTAGAAAGGAGCATACTTGATGCAAGATCAGTCTGACTCTGCCATCCATACTTTTTCCAAAATCCTGAATACTCGTGGATGACAGCTCTGTGTCCTCTGAAAGAATAGAACCCACTTCAAGTAAAACTACGGTGTGTTAGTTCAGAGATGGGAAACCATCGTCTGTCTCATTTCAGTGAATTCTCTTCATCCAGTTTAACTGTCAGACCAGTCATGTCACCGCTTTTGTTTCTAGAACCTCTGAGTCTGTGTTTAAGGAACTCCTTGTTCTCTTTGGAGGCCTCTATGAAGTGTCAGCCTACCCCTTGCATGGCTTCATTACTTGACATGAGTTAATGCTATGCTTTATGGGAATGCCTTAATTTCTCTGTTTCGGTATAAACAACTGTGTAATCGTTCTAATACATGCCAAGAAGCAGTTCATTCATCCAAAAATATTGGCTGACTTTGCCAGGCACTGAATGTAGGATAGTAAAGAAAATAGACATTGTGCCCACTTTCCTGATGTTGCTTCTTAATACAAAAAGAGGTAAGCACCATGATTTCTAGAAGCCAGTTGATTATAATTTGCTCCAGTGAATTCATCTGTGAGCTGTTAGCATTTTTAACCAGAGGAATTTACTTCTAAGGAAAATAGTTTTCTCAACTCTGCCTTGAAAAAAATGAAACATGTATTTTTTTTATACAATGGAATATTTCTCAGCCATAAAAAGAAGTGAAACTGGGTCATTTTTAGAAATTGGGTGGACCTAGAGACTGTCATATAGAGTGAAATAAAGAAAAAAACAGAAAGAGAAAAACAAACATTGTATATTAATGTATACATATGGAATCTAGAAAAATGGTATAGGTGATCTTATTTGCAAAGCAAAAATACAGACACAAACGTAGGTAACAAATATCTGATACCAAGGAGGGAGAGAGGGATGGAATGAATTAAGAGATTGGGATAGAAACATATATACTATGTATCAAGTAGACAACTAGTGAGAACCTACTGTATATCACAAGGAACTCTATTTAATGGACCGAGGGGACCTGAATGGGAAGGAAATCCAAAAGGGAAGGGATGTGTGTATATGTATAGCTGATTCACTTTGCTGTACAGCAGAAACAAACACAAAACTGTAAGGTAACTATACTCCAATAAAAAGTAATTAAAAAAATACACGAGTAAGTATAAAGTACTATGGAAATAATAGGATTTGAGGCATATATTTGCCTGTTGACATGACTTAAAACTATTAATTGTAAATATCAGTGATTATTGCATATTTTTTTATAAAATACTAAGATACACAAATGATTGTGTAAGATATACAAATTATTATATTTCCCTTTACATTCAGTCCTTTTCCTCCCCAAATGTTGTACGTCTGTGTTTAACCCAATTGATATAACTTAAGATTCATGAAGACCTAGACAGCTTAAGCCCTAAGCTTTTGCAGAACTGTTTCCAAATATTGGGTCATCCTTCCCAGCATATTAGCTCGGATTCCTGCCACGTCTGCAAAGAACAGATTCTCATGATAATTTCACCCAAATTTCAGTGTCATCCTTCCTGTTTATTGGAGTTGGATTGGATTCACGACCACCACCCCTACCATCTTGATGTGTGATTTTGGCCCCTTGTTGAGTGCGCCCCTGAGACTGTTCCTGGAAATGATTTTCCTCTACATGTGCTGGCTCTCTGGGCTGTTCTGAACATGTTTGGGAAGAGAGTTTCGATGCTTTGGGTCTGTGGATTTGGCCACAGTGTGAAAGCTGGGTCGTGTTCCTGGCCTCAGAGGAACTTGGAGTCTGGCCTACAAGGTTGCTTGATGAATACAGTCATGGAATTTGGAGCTGAACAAGGCCTTAGAGACAACCTTGTTCAACCATTTCAAACAGATGCAGACACTCCAGAGCCAAGAGAGGTCAAATGATTAACCCAGGGTCTCGGGATGAACGTGCAGCAAAAGCCAGACCAGAATTCAGTTCTCTCCTCCAAAGACCACCTTCTTCCCATGGCTGCATGTGTGTGTGCACAGTTGTGTCTGGTTCTTTGAGACCCCATGGAGGTAGCCTGCCAGGCTCCTCTGTCCACAGGATTTTCCAGGAAGAATGCTGGAGTGGGTTGCTATTTCCATGGCCCCATACACAGGCTGTAATTTTTGGCTTGCCTTGGTCTTAATCTAATAAATAGGATGGAACGTTGTAAAGTTTGGATGGCTTTATAATAAGGATTAGCTTATTGTCTTTTGTAATTGAGCAAATATCTGGCTTGATATCTGACTGAAGAAAAGGAAAATAATACAGCAAAACAACTATATTATTGATCAGTAGCATAATTATTAAAGCAGTTAAAAATTTACGTATCTTTGAGTGGCTTGTAAATAACAGAATCACTGTGTTCTTTTTTTTTTTTTACTAGTGAAGTGTAGTTGATCTGCAGCGTTGTGTTAGTTTCTGATGTACAATTAGGTTACTAAGTCATACGTATATATATACTCGTTTCATATTCTTTTCCATTATGGATTATCACAGTATACTGAATGCCGTTCCCTGTGCTATACTGTAGGACCTTGTTTATCCATGTATCTATCTTGTATGTGACAGTCTGCATCGACTAACTCCAAACTTCCATTTCATACCCCGAAACCTGCCTTCAGCTTGGCAACCACAGCCTGTTCTCTGTGTCATATTTTAGGTCAGTGTAATTGATATCATATGACATTTGTCTTTCTTTGTCTGACTTAGTAGGATTATCTCTAGGTCCACGTGTCTACCAATGGCATGGTTCACTTTTTTATGGCTGAGTAGTGTCCCATTTTATATATGTACCACATCTTCTTTATCCATTCATTTGTTGATGGACATTAAGCTGCTTCCATGTCTTGACTCCTGCGCCTGCCGTTCTCTTTCACTCTGCTAGTCACAGCTCAAGTAAGGAAATACTCCCAGGCTAATGCTTGTCCCCATACAGGATCCTTGCTTCCCCTGAGTATGTATGCTATCTTGAGAGCAGTGCAACCAGTCGGTGCTCCAAAACTTTGCTTAAAACCTACTCTTTCTTTCAACAAACATTTATTGAGCACCTATTATGTGCAAAGATATCTTCTAAGAGCTAGAGTCACACAGGTGAACAAGGTCAACAAATATCCTGCTCTGTGAACCTTAGTCTTATGAGGGAGAGAGGACCACATTATTCTGGAGAAAGACAAGCATGGAAAGGAAGGGAGAGGAAAAGGTACGTGTGTGCAATTCTAAACAGTAAGGGGCAGCCTCTCAGAAGGTGACACTGTACAGAGACGTGAAGGAGTAGAGGAAGAAAGCTATGTAATGTTCTGGGAAAAGATGATTCTAAGCAGTAGGAACAGCAAACACAGAAGCCCTGGGTGAAATCGGGCCTCTGGTGGTTGGGGATCAGTGAGGAAGCAGAAGCAGCAGAGGACTTGCAGGTCGTTCTACGGGCTTGTGCTTTTTCTGGGTAAGATAGGAAGCCAGGTAGATTTTGAGCAGGCTCGTGATCTGACCGTGTTTATAGTTTTGCAAGGATGACTCAGTCTGCTAACAGGCTGAATTGAGAAGCAGATGTGGAAACAGGGAGATCAGGGAGGATGCTGTTTACATATAAGAACCCAGGAGAGAGAGATCCATGGGCTGGACCATGGACATCACCCAGAGAGGTGAGAAGTCTGTGAATCCTGAATGATTTTGAAAGCAGGGTTTCTAGGATTTAATGACTGAATGCAGACAGGAAAAGGAAGAGGGGAGTCCAGGGTGACATAGAGTTTTATGACCTGAGCCACTGAAGGGTTACCATTACAAGATGCAGAGGGCTGGAAAGGAGTGAGTTAGGGTGGAGTGCAGTGTCTGTGGGACCTGCAGGTGGAAGTGTTGAGTAGGCAGTTGGGCATGTGCATCTGGAGATGAAGGACAGGACCGGAGAGATGGCTTGGAGAGGAATTTGAACTCCTGAGACTTGATAAGATTGCCCTGGGGGGACCGTATGTAGGGGTGGGAAGACAGATCTATGTGCAAGTGAATAATCCCCTCTCTTCTCCATAGAAACGTGAAGACCAGGTATACATTGTAAGTTAATCATTTTACTTTCATTTAACATGGAAGGTAGAATATTTTTTTAACATAGAATGTAAATTTCAGTTATTGAAAGTTAGGGTTAGTAAGTAAGTTTAGATATTTGGGCATGCACATGCAGGCAGGCATGCATACGTGCTTTCAGATGGCTTAGAAGAAGGGGGGCAGAGTTGAATGGGATCTTTTTGAAACTCAGCCCATGATGAAGGTAACAGCAGTTACAAGCCTTGAGGCAAATCTTTCTTCCTGGACCTGTGTCTGATTATCTGGTGAGTGTGCTGTTTCCGTGTTGCAAAGCACAAGAGGAACCTGTGTCATTTCATCAGATACATAATGGAGCATTGTTTTAATTTGGGGGAAAGAAATACGAGTAGCACTTCTTGAAGATCACTTCATTCTTCTGTATTGTTCCCCCACCCCTTCTGCCTCATTAGTGATTGTTTTTTGTTTTACTTTACGATGCTGTATTTTGTTCTTTTTTTTTTTTTTTTGGTGAAACTTTGGTTGAAGAGTATTTTCTGGAAAGTGATTCCACTGCCTTTTGTGAATTGTAAAATGACATCCTGCAGTCAAGTGAAATTTCCCTTTAATGGACCTGTGTGAAATCCAGGGGCTGCTTGGGGGTGCCTGTCAATGTCGGACACTCTGCTGGGTGTTCCACAAACAAACTTAGCTCATGTACCTCACAGTCCTGTGATACGGTATGATGAGCTTCATCTGTGGCCAAGAAAAGTGAGAGTTAGAGAAGTAGGCAACTGGTCAAGTAGTAAAATGAGTGTCTGCAACTCAAATTCTGTGCTCTTCTCTCTGTACATCACACCGCATCTTTTTACAGCTCTGCCAAAACTTCCCCCTAAGGCTGACCCAAGCAGATCTTCCCCACGTTGACAGCGTACCTGCTGTACTTCCCTAGAGTCAGTGCCTCGTCTCTGTCGATCGTGTGGCTAAGCATGATCACAGCTGTGTTCCCCGCATCTTCTCTTAGAGAATTCCCAGCCTCTTCCATGCACCACTACCCTAATCCTCACGGCCCATTGAATGGCTGTTGCATCGTTAGGTTTTTCCAATGTGTTTTTTGGTAACTGAGAGGTGAAGAGCCAACCTTGAGGTCAGAGGTGAAGCTATGGGTCCAGTTTTCTAGTAATCACTTCTCTTGGGGACAGACTGCCTGCTGGGGTGTGGTGCGTGTTCCACGAAGGGGCTGCTCACGCTGGTGCCTCAGATGCCTTATCACGCTGTGCACATTGCTTGCTTGCACATTTGTCCTCACAAATCCCAAACCACTCTGTTACCCTTTGATGCTTTTCCATCTTTTGCTCTGCCTTATTATTCCTAGGAAGTGGAAAAAAAAAATCCCAAAGTATAAACTTTCAATGACTCTAAGGATGGAAGGAAAAATGGTCTTTAAATTTAGCAGATAAGTGGGCAAAGCTTAGAAAGCTGGGTCACACTCCCATAGAGGATGTGTAAGGAGCATGGCTATTATGTACTCTTGGCAGATGTGAAAATTGGTACAAATTTGATGGAATACCGGAAACATACTAAATCAGTCCTTCTGTTGACATAGAAATTCTACTTCTGGAAATATATCCCTTGGATATACAGACACTGGAATTCTGCACTATGCTTGAAAAGCAAAGACTTGTTGATGACTCCAGAAAAAGAATTTTTTTTCTCTGCATTTAAGTTTATTATTTTGATATGTAATCAATCTTACCCTTTCTGTATTAAAATTTTTAAAATCATGGATAAATAAGAAACAAGGAGAAGAAAGTATATTCTGGATGCCACTTGGTAAGCAACATTTAAAAGCAGTGTATTTCCTTCTGGTTCTTTTCTGTGCAAATGCATAATGTGCCAACATGTTTTTTCCCCTCCTTCCCCCATATAATTATATAACGTTGATACTTTCTTTTATCCATACTTTCTACAAGAGTCCACTTTAATAACCACAAGATTTGCCATTTTATGGAAACATAGTTCACTAAACTATTGCATCATGTAGGAAATTTAGTTGTTTCCAGTTTTGCTTAGAAGTACTCCAATGATAGCAGGTCAAAATTTATCTAAACATTCCTTTCTTATTTATTTATTTGTGCTATTTATTCTGTTAGATTCTGAATTTGCTGCAGCTTTTTTGACAGAGTCCAGGTCAGTATGTATATTCCAACTTGATTCTCTCTGAGTAAGTCACTTTTATGGCTAATATAGTAAGTCAAGAAGTGACTAGACTTTGTGGTGGTGGTGTTCAGTCACTGACTTGTGTCTGGCTCTTATGACACTGTGGGCGGCAGCACGCCGGGCTCTCCTGTCCACCGTCTCTGAGAGCTTGCTCAAACTCATGTCCATTAAATCAGCAAGGCCATCCAACCATCCCATCCTTTATCATCCCCTTCTCCTCCTTACTTTCAGTCTTTCCCAGCATCAGGGTCTTCTCCAATGAGTTGTCTCTTTGCATCAGGCGGCCAAAGTATTGGAGCTTCAGCTTCACCGTCAATCTTTCCAGTGAATATGCGGGGTTGATTTCCTTTAGGATTGACATCATGTGTGAGTATATGTCACACATATGTCTGTGTATATATATATATGGGCTTCCCTCATAGCTCAGTCAGTAAAGAGTCTGCCTGCAATGCAGGAGACCCGGGTTCGATCTCTGGGTCAGGAAGATCCCTGGAGGAGGGCATTGCAACCCACTCCAGTGTTCTTGCCTGGAGAAGCCCATAGACAAAGAGGCCTGGCAAGCTACAGTCCATGGGGTTACAAAAAGTTGGACACAACTAAGCGACTAAGCAAGCACATCACACACACACACACACACACACACACAACCATGTGTATATATGGTTTAGTTGTTAAGTTGTGTCCATCTCTTGCAACCCCACGGACAGTTTCCTGGGCCACCAGGGAAGTCCATATATGTGATCTATATGTAGATGTTTGTGTATATGTGTGTGTGTGTGTGCGTGTATACACCTATAACACACTATTCTTTTTATTACAGCTAGTGCATTTGATTTTAATGCACACATACACTGGAACTTGGGGTGGAATCATTGTGTCATCGGTCGTCTCATATCTTTAAAGAGCCGGGGCTCTGGAGTCACTGGCTTGGATTTGAACCTTGACTGTGGCGGCTATATGCCTTTAGATCAGTCCTCTATCCACTATTTACTCATCTGCCAAATAGTGGTGACAGTAACAGCCAGCCTGAAGGATAGAAGTGTTGCAGACAACGCAGGGCAGGGCTTAACACGCTGCAGGTGCCTCATGAGAGGTGCCTGTCACCATACCTGTTACCTGCTGCTCAGCCTTGACTCTGGTCTTTTGATGTTATTGAGGATTTGTATAGCTTTTGCCACACTCTTTCTCTTCACTTCCAGTCAAGGATATTTTGCTCAGCTCTACATTGTGTTAGGTGTTCATTTTTATAATAATCACATTTCCCCTTTTCCCTTCTCTTCATACCAAGTATTGTTAAAACATAAATTGTCAATTACTATCATGGAAATGAAATGATGACAACATCAAGAGCTCCAGTTTTGGGGGTCTCTTCATGGATTGGTAGCTTTTGAATCAGAACTACTAAACTGCTGATATTTAAAAATCCTTGGACATTCTGTACCATGAACACTATTTTTCAGTGTATACAGGAACGGGTCTGTTGACTGACTAGGACTGCAGAGGAACATGGGGCTTGGACTCTTAGAGTCCTCTCATCTCATGAGCATGAGGCGTGAGACTCAGTGATTTCAGTGCAGGCTTCAGAATGAAGGAGACACAGAGACGCAGTGTTGTGGCAGGGCCAGTTGACGGTACCTGTCTGAGGGAGATCAACCCTGGGATTTCTTTGGAAGGAATGATGCTAAAACTGAAGCTCCAGTACTTTGGCCACCTCATGCGAAGAGTTGACTCATTGGAAAAGACCCTGATGCTGGGAGGGATTGGGGGCAGGAGGAGAAAGGGACGACCGAGGATGAGATGGCTGGATGGCATCACGGACTCAATGGACGTGAGTCTGAGTGAACTCCAGGAGTTGGTGATGGACAGGGAGGCCTGGAAATGATGCTAAAACTGAAGCTCCAGTACTTTGGCCACCTCATGCGAAGAGTTGACTCATTGGAAAAGACCCTGATGCTGGGAGGGATTGGGGGCAGGAGGAGAAAGGGACGACCGAGGATGAGATGGCTGGATGGCATCACGGACTCAATGGACATGAGTCTGAGTGAACTCCAGGAGTTGGTGATGGACAGGGAGGCCTGGGGTGCTGCGACTCATGGGGTCGCAAAGAGTCGGACACGACTGCGCGACTGAACTGAACTGTCTAGATCCCCTCATTATCAGTTCAATTCAGTCGCTCAGTCATGTCAGACTCTTTGCAACCCCATGGACTGCAGCACATCAGGCTTCCCTGTCCATCACCAACTCCTTGAGTTCACCCAAACTCATGTCCATCGAGTCGATGATGCCATCCAGCCGTCTCATCCTCTGTAGTCCCCTTTTCCTCCTGCCCTCAATCTTTCCCAGCATCTGGATTTCTTCCAATGAGTCAGTTCTTCACATCAGGTGGCCAAAGTATTGGAGCTTCAACTTCAGCATCAGTCCTTCCAAAGAATATTCAGAGATGATGAGAACCTGCTGCACAGCACAGGAGACTCTACTCAGCGCTCCCTGGTGACCTAAATGGGAAGGAAATCCAAGTGGATATACGTTTATGTATAGCTGATTCACTTTGCTGTACAGCAGACCCTTAACAAAAGACAGTAAATCAACTGCACTCCGATGTAAAATAATTTTTTAAAAAAGAAGAAAATCATTGGTCCCATTATGTAGCCTCAGTGCGTTCTCAGTGCCCTGCCTGGTCTGGGTCCTGCCCACCTTTCCAAGGTGGTTTTCTGCTCCCCCAGCTCACTGTGCCCCAGCCATACTGGCCCCTCTCCTTCGGCACAGGAAATGCTTTCCTGCTGAGGAGCTTGGCCTGGAAAACGTTTTGAATTCTATGAATTTTGTAATTTTTCTGTTACTCTGATATGCACCAATCCTTTCTGTATGTGAATCTTATCCTATTTTACTGTAAGTTCTAACCTGCCATTGTGTTAAAGGTCGTAAGGGAACAGTGGTGGAAAGGAAAAAGAAAAGTGAGAGGAAGCCATGGTTCCTGTCCTTGCTGCCCTTCCTCTCTTTTTTGATTTCTGATTTCCTCTCTGCTAAAGCAGGCAGTTTGCACAGAAGAGCTATTAGTAATAAGTGAAATGCCGTTACCTATAAATAGATACATTTTGATTTAGTGTTCTCCTTAATGTAAGTTTCTGAAATTGTTCCAGTTACCTGTTCCCTCAAGTTAAGCTTAATTTTATTTTGTTTAAGCGTATAACAATTTTGTTTCTCATTTACTTAAGAAGAAAATAGAGGCTGGCACTCAGTGAATGTGTGTAGCAGCTTACATGAGAAAAAGATATAGATGTTAACCTCTGTGAAGTCTCGTTTAATCCTCGTAATAAACCTATGAGAGAAGTATCCTTCTTTTAAATGATAAGGAGACATTCAAGCAAGTGAGCTTATTAGTCCATAATTAGAGTGTGTGTGTGTGTGTGTGTGTGTGTGTAGTTTAATGCATACCTGTTTATGCATTTGAAACCAAATCAGCCTTGGAAATCCCTACTAACATTTCATTATACAGCATCTTTCTCACTGGAGTTTGTGGAAATATTTTTAAGTCTTCATGAATTTCCTCTGAGAATTTATAAATCCGGGATTTTCCTTTCTGTAACAGTCTTTGAAATGATTATGAAAGCATATTTGAGGTCATCTGGTTGACCAGCTGATGCCACTGCCTGTGTGTGTGTTTGTGTCTATAATTGCATGGTGCCAAGGAGACGTACTGTCACTGTCTGGGGCTAATGAGGAGAAAACGAGGCAGACGTAACAAGTAAATGATGCTTTTAGGCCAAATGAAAACTGTTAGCCTGGCAAACCATGCTCAGATGAAGGTTTCATAGCAATTTAAGTAGAGAAAAGTGATGGGAAAGCATGCTGTCACATGGCAAAAATAACATAGCCCATGAACTTCAAAATACCTGCTGCAGGCAGTAACATGCCCACACAGCAAGTGGCAATTTAGATTTGCAAAATGACATGCTCCGTGATATCACATTAATGTTTTAATTAAATGGTAGTGGTCATGAAACCTTGCTTTTATGCCGTTTCTCTTTCTAAATGTATTTCTTTTGTCTGTGCCGGGGCTTCACTGCAGTGCGTGGCTTCTCTGCAGCCTGTGTGCTGTTACAGCGTGTGGGATCTAGTTCCCTGGCCCCCTGCACTGGGAGTGTGAAGTCTCAGCCACTGCACCACCAACGAAGTCCCACTTTTGTGTAGTTTTATAATGCTCTTGGTTCATTATTTGTATTGGAGCTATAAACAGATAATCTAGACATACATAATTGATTAAATATTTAAACGTAAGTTTAAGTTCTTAATAAAAGTAACTAAATCAACACTAGGAGTCATATGTATATTTATATAAGATATGATACACAGTGATAGATATGTAATAACAGTATATTTATGCCCTGCATATATATTTTTCCCCATTTTAAAGGAGTTTGTACCAGGGTGTCTCAAGTTCGACATAATAGATACTGTCATGCACAGAACATTCTTTGTTGTGGAGGGCTTTCTTATATGTTACTGGATACCAATAGCAGCTTCCTTTCTGCCCACCATGGCAAGTAAAAATGTTTCCATTTTTGCCAGGTGTCTCCTGACAGGCAGCATTGCCTCATTTCAAAATCAGAGACCTGTGCTTAACTATAGCGACTATTGCCACTTCCCCTGTTGTGTCTTGGGCTACAGACTCTCAACTGCATCAGATTTGTGTCTGCCAATGAGGGAAGGGTCCTGACGGCGTATGTGTGGGCCACACTATGAGATGAAAATCTGCCAGGGTCATGGAGAGATGGTGGTGTGGGAAGAGATTTATGTCTGCCTTTAAAGAGAATTTATCTGGCTCTTCTTTTATGCTCTATTGTTTCTAGAGACCAGGGATTCCTTTTGAACCTCCGTCTTCATTCTTTCTATTCATTCTTCTAGGCAGACATTTTACTAAATTCTTTCCTTGGATAGCAGGAGCTAGGAGTATACATATAATTCAAAAGATAGGTGCTGTCCATGGTTTGTTAATTATAAGAATCACATGGTATTAAGGGGAACAAATGCTGAATTACCCGTTTTTTGCTCTTTTTATCTTGAGAGAGTGCAGTTTGAATGCAAGACAAAGAATATATCCTGCCTTCTGATTCTTTAGAAAGGTGAAGTACTTATTAATATTTCTAATTTCAGATTTTATATATGTAGACTAATAGCTTGTTTATTTTACTTTTACAGTTGTCTTAACTTTTATTTTCAAATAATTTTAACATTACCAAAAAGTTACATGAATCACATAACACTTTCCACGTAGATTTTCCACATATTCAATGTTTCCCACTTCTGCTTTATCATTTTCTCTCTCTCTCTATATATATATATATATATGTAGCATTATTATCATTCTAAGATATTAGACACTGAGTTACAGACCTGGTGCCCTATTGTCCATAAATGCTTCAGTATACCTCCTAATAATAAGAACATTCATACCCAGTAAAATGATCAAAATCAGAAAATTAACATGGATATGCTAAAAATGTCTATAAAGTCTCAATAAACTCCTTTATAATTAGCAAGCATTTTATCAGACCAGGAGGCAGGATTCAGTCCAGTGTGAGTCCTTACGTGGACATGTCACATCTTTTTAGTGTCCTTTAATCTCTGATTTTTCTGGAACTCTCTTGCTTTTTTGATGATCCAACAGATGTTGGCAATTTGATCTCTGGTTCCTCTGCCTTTTCTTTTTTCTTTTTTTTTTCATATTTTATTTATTATTATTATTTTTTTTACTTTACATTATTATATTGGTTTTGCCATACATGAACATGAATCCACCATGGATGTACACATGTTCCCAATCCTGAACCTCCCTCCCACCTCCCTCCCCATACCATCTCTCCGGGTCATCCCAGTGCACCAGCCCCAAGCATCCTGTATCCTGCATCGAACCTGGACTGGTAATTCATTTCTTATATGATATTATACATGTTTCAATGCCATTCTCCCAAGTCATCCCACCCTCTCCTCTCCCACAGAGTCCAAAAGACTGTTCTATACATCTGTGTCTCTTTTGCTATCTCACATATAGGATTATCATTACCATCTTTCTAAATTCCATATATATGCGTTAGTATACTGTATTGGTGTTTTTCTTTCTGGCTTACTTCACTCTGTATAATAGGCTCCAGTTTCATCCACCTCATTAGAACTGATTCAAATGTATTCTTTGTAATGGCTGAGTAATACTCCATTGTGTATATGTACCACAGCTTTCTTCTCTATTCATCTGCTGATGGACATCTAGGTTGCTT
This sequence comes from Aepyceros melampus, assembly GCA_006408695.1. NCBI lineage: Eukaryota > Metazoa > Chordata > Mammalia > Artiodactyla > Bovidae > Aepyceros > Aepyceros melampus. The sequence continues at coordinate 371,157 of SJXQ01001931.1, forward strand.
CCATGCCCTAGCTATTATAAACAGTGCTGCAGTGAACACTGGGGTACACGTGTCTCTTTCAATTCTGATTTCCTCGGTGTGTATGCCCAGCAGTGGGATTGCTGGGTCATAAGGCAGTTCTATTTCCAGTTTTTTAAGGAATCTCCACACTGTTCTCCATAGTGGCTGTACTAGTTTGCATTCCCACCAACAGTGTAAGAGGGTTCCCTTTTCTCCACACCCTCTCCAGCATTTATTGCTTGTAGACTTTTGGATCGCAGCCATTCTGACTGGTGTGAAAAGGTACCTCATTGTGGTTTTGATTTGCATTTCTCTGATAATGAGTGATGTTGAGCATCTTTTCATGTGTTTGTAAGACATCTGTATGTCTTCTTTGGAGAAATGTCTGTTTAGTTCTTTGGCCCATTTTTGGATTGGGTCATTTATTTTTCTGGAATTGAGCTGCAGGAATTGCTTGTATATTTTTGAGATTAGTTGTTTGTCAGTTGCTTCATTTGCTATTATTTTCTCCCATTCTGAAGGCTGTCTTTTCACCTTGCTTATAGTTTCCTTTGTTGTGCAGAAGCTTTTAAGTTTAATTATGTCTCATTTGTTTATTTTTGCTTTTATTTCCAATATTCTTGGAGGTGGGTCATAGAGGATCCTGCTGTGATTTATGTTGGAGAGTGTTTTGCCTATGTTCTCCTCTAGAAGTTTTATAGTTTCTGGTCTTATGTTTAGATCTTTAACCCATTTGAGGTTATTTTTGTGTATGGTGGTAGAAAGTGTTCTAGGTTCATTTTTTACAAGTGGTTGACCAGTTTTCCCAGCACCACTCTGCCTTTTCTAAAACCAGCTTGAACATCAGGGAGTTCATGGTTCACATATTGCTGTAGCCTGGCTTGGAGAATTTTGAGCATTACTTTACCAGCATGTGAGATGAGTGCAATTGTGCAGTAGTTTGAGCATTCTTTGGCATTACCTTTCTTTGGGATTGGAAGGAAAACTGACCTTTTCCAGTCCGGTGGCCACTATTGAGTTTTCCAAATTTGCTGGCATATTGAATGCTGCACTTTCACAGCATCATCTTTCAGGATTTGAAATAGCTCACCTGGAATTCTGTCACTTCACTAGCTTTGTTCATTGTGGTGCTTTCCAAATCCCACTTGACTTCACATTCCAGGATGTCTGGCTCTAGGTGAGTGATCACACCATCATGGTTATCTTGGTCATGAAGATCTTTTTTGTACAGTTCTTCTGTGTATTCTTGCCACCTCTTCTTAATATCTTCTGCTTCTATTAGGTCCTTACTATTTCTGTCCTTTATCAAGTCCATCTTTGCATGAAATTTTCCCTTGGTATCTCTAATTTTCTTGAAGAGATCTCTAGTCTTTCCCATTCTGTTGTTTTACTCTATTTCTTTGCACTGATCGCTGAGGAAGACTTTCTTATCTCTCCTCACTATTCTTTGGAACTCTGCATTTAAATGGGAATATCTTTCCTTTTCTCCTTTGCTTTTCACTTCTCTTCTTTTCACAACTATTTGTAAGGCCTCTTCAGCCATTTTGCTTTTTTGCATTTCTTTTCCATAGGGATAGTCCCTTGGATCGCAAGGAGATCCAACCAGTCCATCCTAAAGGAGACCAGTCCTGGGTGTTCATTGGAAGGACTGATGCTGAGGCTGAAACTCCAATACTTTGGCCACCTCATGTGAAGAGTTGACTCATTGGAAAAGACCTTGATGCTGGAAGGGATTGGGGGCAAGAGGAGAAGGGTCAACAGACGATGAGATGGCTGGATGGCATCACTGACTCGATGCACATGAGTTTGGGTGAACTCCAGGAGTTGGTGATGGACAGGGAGGCCTGGTGTGCTGCAATTCATGGGGTCACAAAGAGTTGGACACGACTGAGCAACTGAACTGAACTGAATCTCTGGTTCTTCTTCAGTCTTTCTTCATCTTGATTTTTTAAAAAAGATTACAGACCAGTTACTGTATTTTGAATGTCTCTCAACTTATGTGTGCCCGATACTTTCCAGTGAGTCCACTCAGGCTTGCTCTGTTGGAAAAAGGCCACAGAGCACTCCTCTCCTGATGCATCGCATGGGAGGGGGAGGGGCACATGGTGTCCACCCACTCCATGTCGGTGATAGAACTGATCGTAAGATGTTGTCTGAAAGGTATCGCCATGGATAAGTTACCATTTTCCCCTTGTGATTACTAATCTTTCCAGGGAAATTCTTTGAGGTTTGGAGAGAAATTCTTTGGGATTATGTACAGTTCCTAGTTCTCATCAAATTTTACTCACTTGTTTTGACATATTCTGCACATTCATGCTTAAAGTCCATTATTACTATTATTTTTACCTAGGACTGATTTTGTAATTCCAACATTCCTTCCATATTTATTAGTTTGCATTCTACTTTAAGGATCCCTAATTTATTTAGTTATTCACTTCCATAATAAAAGCCTCATGGAAGCACCCTAAGTGTGCATCAAGAGATGAACGGATAAAGATGTGGTACATGTATACAATGAATATTACTCAGCTATAAAAGGAATGATGTAATACCATTTGCAGCAACCTGGATGGACATAGAGATGGTCATACCTAGTGAAGTAAGCCAGTCAGAGAAAGGCAGATATCATATGATAATGCTTACATGTGGAATCTAAAGTAAAATGACTCAAATGAACTTATGTACAAAACATAAATAGGCCCGCAGATACAGAAAACAAACTTATGCTTATCAAAGGGGAAAGGGAAGGAGGGATGAAGTGAGAGTTTGCGATTAACGATACCCACTACCATATAAAAACTAGATAACCAACAAGGGCCTACTGTACAGGTTGAAGTGAAAGTTGCTCAGTCGTGTTCGACTCTGTGACCCCATAGACTATGCAGTCCATGGAATTCTCCAGGCCACAATACTAAAGTGTATCGCCATTCCATTCTCCAGGATATCTTCCTAACCCAAGGATTGAACCCAGGTCTCCCACATTGCAGGCAGATTCTTTACCATCTGAACCACCAGAGAAGCCCAGGAATACTAGAGTGGGTAGCCTGTTCCTTCTCCAGGGTAACTTCCTGACCCAGTAATCAAACTGAGGTCTCCTGCATTGCAGGTGGATTCTTTATCAGCTGAGCTATCAGAGAAGTCCACTGTATAGGTTTTATATACACCCACATATGTATACCACATATATACATATACATGTCTGTATGTATATGGTATTCATATCTGAATCACTTTGCTTTACACCTGAAACGCAACATTGTAAATCAACTATACTTCAATTAAAAGAACAGAGCCTCATAGATTCTAATTGATGGATTAAATCCTTACTCACATTTTGCACATTTATTCTGGAATGTTTTAAACAGAGCTCTAACAAGGGAAGGATAAATGATTTTTTAAGTCTGCTACTCCTTTTCCTCTCCTCTTCCGCACACAGTGTGATCCAGCTTTGCAGTCCTGTCTAGGAGTTAGGTTCATCCAGCAGAAGCTGCTACCCTCTCAAAGGACAGGCACCCCTGCTGCCCCAGTGATGCCCTGAAGTGGAGCTGGAGGAGCACAAGGCATTCTCTCCTTGGAGGCCTGGAGCATGTTATTGTTCTTACTGTGCTAAGAATGCCAATGACTCTAAAGCTGGGGAAAAAAAGACTCTTAATGAGTTTCAGCATGTTAATGTACTGCAGGTTCCCAATTGTATGAATTTAAGAAGCTTAGCAATTCGGTATCTTCTGAATAATAGCATTTATTTTATACTCCAAATACTCCTGGGGAAGTCTGAATAGCATTGCAGCTTCTTTGGTGTATAGCTTTGCTGGGCTAATTGACTTGAACAGTGGAATTGCTCCTTAGGAAAAAAAAAGCCACACAGTTTTGATTAATGAGCCTAGTAATAAATCATTAATCTTTTTAGCTCATAAATGATAAGTACAGTGTTCTGTTTCCCCCTGTGATACATTTCTAGATTCTCCTGCTGATCCAGTGGCTACATTTTAAGAATCTCATCATCAGTTTAATATGTCCACCTCTGTGTAATTTAATATAAGGTCTGGTAAGTTTGCACCCATGAGAAATGCAATGGGACAGATTCTAAATAGCAATAATTGCTGTTTTATGAACATGACTTACATTTAGTTCGTAACTCTCCTTTTACAATGTCCTAAATGCCTTTATTTCTATAATTACTCATAATTACAGAGAGAATAATGAGTTACGGAGTTTCTACTATGTGTCTGGAACTCCCCTAAATTTTTCGTATATTGTGTCATTGAATTCTCATGATAACTCTCTGAAGTTATTAGTTATTATTTCTATTTTACAGTTCAGGAAATTTGCTGAGAAATGATAACTAGTTACTATCATAAAACTCATTAATGCCAGAATCACTATGTCACTATCTGTTTACAGGTTATTCCTATTTAACATTTTCTAAAGATTTATATATAAAATTTTTTGTTAAAATTGAAATATATAAATATTAAACCCACATTGAACATTTTGGTTGTCCTAGTGGTTAATATCTCCTAGAGGGTTATATATTTCAGGAATTAATTTTATGTTCATAATGTAGCTGAGACACCATTTAGAAATAATTTAGACTGTCTAATCACCATATTGAGGAAAACAGAATGTCATGTTATGGAGAGTAAGAGTATAGGAGGCAGACGTCTCCATCCTTGGTTGCACTCATGTGTCCACTAGCGGGAAATAGCTTTTCTTATTGAGATTTAGCTGTACACTGTAAGTCTGAGCTCGCTATGGCAGGCAAGAAACATGCCCAAAATGTCTCTGTTGTCAGGATTTAGCTCAGTGACTGATACAGGCTAGCAAACGTTTGATGAGTGAGTGAATGAACAGTCAGTGTGTGTGTGTGTGTGTGTGTGTGTGCGCACACATGCTCCATCCTGTCCAACTCTTTGTGACCCCAAGGACTGTAGCCCACCAGGCTCCTCTGTCCATGGGACTTCAGAATACTGGAGTGGGTTGCTATTTCCTTCTCGAGGGGATCTTCCTGATCCAGGGATTAAACCCAAGTCTCTTACATCTCCCACACTGGCAGGCAGGCCCTTTACCACTGAGCCACCTCGGAGGCTGAACAGTCAACAGGTATAAAATATGAGAGGATGGTCTGTTTAGTAAAGTGCCTTGAGTCAAGATGTGTAAATCCACCAGTGCCTTTGGCTGGCATCAGCAGTGTGTCCCTGAACGCCCTCCATTCTTCAGGTGTGCTGGCCCGGAGCCCAGGATCCCGTAGAGCTGGGGAGAAACAGAGATTTATGTGTGCTTTCTTCGTCCACCTTCCAGGAAGTCTTGGTGGCATCCTTTTAACTCAGCGTTGAGTCACAGTAAGAATAGGACTGATCACTTTCCCACTGCTATATTTCAAGAAAATTACAATTAATTTATGTGCCAAAAAAGCTGGCATTGGTAATGGAAGTTAATAGTTTTTAAAAGTAAAATGGTTTGTCTCTTTTGAACACCTACAAGCCTCTGTGTACATCTTGCTTGCTGTGTTTCTACCAAGCTCATGATTTTAATACCAGAAATACAAGAAATGAAACAAGATGGTAGCATCCAGGTGACTTCTTCTCCCTGCACTGAGAGTGATACATCAGTTTCCATGGTCACACACACATACAAATTTTCTCCATGGTAATGTTAAGGGTCACAGGCCACCAGAAGATCTGCAGTCTTCTCAGGCTGTCTTCAGAAAGACTGGGACTAAATAAACCTAGGATATGCCATCCTTCACTTAGACTGACAGGATTTACATGTACAGCTGAATTTGTTTTCTTAAAGAAAGTACTGATGTAGAACTGAAAGCATCCTCTTTCTCTATTCCATGTGAATGTGCCTGGCTTTACAAAACCAGTTTCCTGTGAAATTGACATTGGACAATTTTGGAATAAAAGTAGATTCGAGCAAAACAGCAATGTAACAGCAACATTTCACATACCAAGCTGTCATTTTTTCATTCCCTCTATATGAAGCATATAGTTTTAAGATGCATCCTCATGTAATAGAGGTTAGAAGAGAACTAGTCAGGTGTGTTTTTCTTAGGAACGTGAGAAATTTTTGTTATGCCAGCCTTGAAAACAGAACTTAACTTTGAGTCTTTCTCAAACGCAGTAGGATAAAGGGATTTCCATTCATAGGTAAATTGTGCTTCCCCTGAGCACCTGTAGGAACCTACCCAGTGCTGGCTCCTTCACCCTGATCCCTTAGAAGTTATTAACCAGCCTTTAAACACGCTGCTTTTGTTGGAATCTCAGGTCTCTGAGCCAGATAGATCGAGATTTGAGTTATCATTGGATTTAACAGCTGTGTAACCTTAAACAATTGAATATCTTCTTTTAACCTCAGCTTTGTCACATAAAATAAGGACATTAACCAGACAGACAGACAGGGGTTGTTTGAAGGAACAGAACCATAATGAATTTAAATAACTTTAAAGCCTAGTATGTGCCGCAAAGTAAGCTCAAAAATAACATGAAGCGCGTGTGTGCGCTGTGCTCAGTTGTGTGCACCTCTTTGTGATGCCCCTGGACGGTAGCCCACCAGGCCTCTCTGTCTATGGGGTTTCCCAGGCAAGAACACTGAAGTGGGTGGCCATTTCCTCCTCCAGGGGATCTTCCTGACCCAAGGATCAAACTCACATCTCCTGAGTCTCCTGCATTGGTGGGTGGATTCTTTACCATTGAGCCCCCTGGGAAACCCAACATGAATCTTATATAACAATAAATAATTTATATGACTTGATAATAATATTAATCCCTTATAGCAATTACTATTTTAGTATGACTGTGTCCTGTGCAATATTTGGGATATCCCCTTTGGCTCAGATGGTAAAGCATCTGCCTACAACATAGGAACCTGGGTTCGATCCCTGGATTGGGAAGATCTCCTGGAGAAGGAAATGACAACCCACTCCAGTATTCTTGCCTGGAAAATCCCATGGACGGAGGAACCTGGTAGGTTACAGTCCATGGGGTCGCAAAGAGTTGGACACGACTAAGCGACATTTACTTTCAGTTCAGTTCAGTTCAGTCACTCAGTCGTGTCCGACTCTTTGTGACCCCATGAATCGCAGCACGCCAGGCCTCCCTGTCCATCACCATCTCCCAGAGTTCACTGAGACTCACGCCCATCGAGTCCTTGATGCCATCCAGCCATCTCATCCTCGGTCATCCCCTTCTCCTCCTGCCCCCAATCCCTCCCAGCATCAGATTCTTTTCCAATGAGTCAACTCTTCCCATGAGGTGGCCAAAGTACTGGAGTTTCAGCTTTAGCATCATTCCTTCCAAACAAATCCCAGGGCTGATCTCCTTCAGAATGGGCTGGTTGGATCTCCTTGCAGTCCAAGGGGCTCTCAAGAGTCTTCTCCAACACCACAGTTCAAAAGCATCAATTGTTCTGTGCTCAGCCTTCTTCACAGTCCAACTCTCACATCCATACATGACCACAGGAAAAACCATAGCCTTGACTAGACGGACTTTGTTGGCAAAGTAATGTCTCTGCTTTTGAATATACTATCTAGGTTGGTCATGACTTTTCCTCCAAGGAGTAAGCGTCTTTTAATTTCATGGCTACAATCACCATCTGCAGTTTTTTTGGAGCCCCCCAAAAAATAAAGTCTGATACTGTTTCCACTGTTCTTGCCTGGAGACTCCCAGGGACGGGGGAGCCTGGTGGGCTGCCGTCTATGGGGTCGCACAGAGTCAGACACGACTGAAGCGACTTAGCAGCCGCAGCAGTTCATGCCTTGTGATAATTCTGGTGCATCTCAACACATGTATATATTTTGAATTTTGTGAGTTTTTCAGGAAGAATCCAGAAGGATGCCCTGACCTGGAGCTCCCTTCCTTTGTCTCTTGCCCTCAGGAGAAACAGTGTAAAGTCTGAGACGATAGAGGCCTTGTTCAGTGAAGGTGTGCCTTAGCCCGGACGCTCGGTCACCACACGTAACTGGCAACCAGAATCACCAGATTCCACATCCGCATCCCAGAGAGTCTGAATGATCAGTTCTAGGGCAGCAGAGACCTGTTTTTATAAACATCCTTGCCTTTCTGATCAGCCAGATCTGGGGAACACCGGCATAGACGACAGGAAGTTGCCATGGGAAGAAATAATTTAAAATTAGGAACTGGGCTAGAGATCAATCATGTAAGAAGCCTACTATTTAAATCTTTGGCTTCGGGTCAGTGACATTTAATGCCATATATCTATTGGAGAAGGCAATGGCACCCCACTCCAGCACTCTTGCCTGGAAAATCCCATGGATGGAGGAGCCTGGTGGGCTGCAGTCCACGGGGTCGCACAGAGTCAGACACGACTGAGCGACTTCACTGTCACTTTTCCCTTTCCTGCATTGCAGAAGGAAATGGCAACCCACTCCACTGTTCTTGCCTGGAGAATCCCAGGGACAGGGGAGCCTGGTGGGCTGCCGTCTATGGGCTCGCACAGAGTCGGACACGACTGAAGCGACTTAGCAGCAGCAACTGTTTCCACTGTTTCCCCATCTATTTCCCATGAAGTGATGGGACCAGATGCCATGATCTTCATTTTCTGAATGTTGAGCCCTAAGCCAACTTTTTCACTCTCCTCTTTCACTTTCATCAAGAGGCTTTTTAGTTCCTCTTCACTTTCTGCCATAAGGGTGGTGTCATCTGCATATCTGAGGTGATTGATATTTCTCCCAGCAATCTTGATTCCAGCTTGTGCTTCTTCCAGTCGAGAATTTCTCATGATGTACTCTGCATAGAAGATAAATAAGCAGGGTGACAATATACAGCCTTGACCTACTCCTGTTCCTATTTGGAACCAGTCTGTTGTTCCATATCTAGTTCTAACTGTTGCTTCCTGACCTGCACACAGATTTCTCAAGAGGCAGGTCAGGTGGTCTGGTATTCCCATCTTTTCAGAATTTTCCACAGTTTATTGTGATCCACACAGTCAAAGGTGTTGGCATAGTCAATAAAGCAGAAATAGATGTTTTTTTGGAACTCTCTTGCTTTTTCCATTACTTTACTTTTATATTACCAAGTCCAAGCCCATACTGCTTTGCAGTATGACAGACCAATAAATCAAGAGATGAGTTGGTGGGGGCAAGGAATCATGACTTTATTGGAAAGCTAGCAGACTGTGAAGATGGTGGACTTGTGTCCCAAAGAACCATCTTACCCAAGTTAGAACTCGGGCTTGTTTTATACTAAAAGGGGGGGGGGGTGTTGGTTGTTGCACACTTTTTGGAGCCAGAATCCTTTGCTCTTACAGCTCTTCTGGTAAATCTGGTCATGATGTTCTTGTAACCCTCCCACAAACAGATGTTATTCACTGTTCTGCAATTTTTTATCTCTATGCAAATGAAAAAATGTTATACTCTTAAGCGTCAGAGAATGGGCAATCCTGTATATTTCAGGCTGTTGGCAATATCCCTAACTTGCAGCAAAAACAATAGAATAAAAAAGTTAAAAAGAAATGGACCCAACGTCGAGTCAGATTTGTTCTTTGCTATTATACTTACATTAAAATCTTTTGTGTTGTTTCACACAGAAATTCAGATTTAGCAGAGTACCCGATGTTTTATCAGGATGCACTTCTTTCAAGGGACCCAGTGATTACCCCCTGAGTCCTGTCGCACAGTTCCAGCAGTCACCATGTGTGGTAGGCGCCAAGGTGTCACTGACACTGAGCCCAGTGGGAATGGTTGCCCTTGAGTGGAATTCTTTATCCTTAACACCCTTACGCCTCACTCGGTGGCACACTTGTGTGTGCCCCCAACATGCCTGTGAGCCTCAGCAAGGCTCAGCTGCTCTGGGCAGAAGACAGAGAGATGGTTTGCCTACATTCTGTGTGTGTATGTATTGTAATGATCATTCCCGAAGAAATGAACAGGGTGCTCTAGCAAATGTATGGCCATATTCATGCCCTTTCCAGATTTCAGTCGTTTGAAGAACCATTGTCATTGTCCACAAATCAGGTGATGACATTCTGTTCTAAAACTCATGGCATTGAAAGCCCCATCAGAGAGGTGAATGAGACCGAGGAAAAAGGGTGTAATTTGTTTGCAATATTGAGTCTGTTTCTCTATAGTTTTGTTTCCTGTTCTCATTCTTGACCGTCAGGACTCTGAGTATAAAGCCATACATATTTGCGATATAACAGTACATTACAATAAAACTATAGAGAGAGCTCAATATTGTAAAATGTTAATTTAGCATTTTCTCACAGGAGAAACCATCCCATCAGGTGATACTGGGCTGAGTTCAGGAGGTCCTGTGAAGGGAGAAGTCAAGCAGAGCCAGGACCCCGCCTGGCCCAGGACTACACACAGGTAACTCCGACTCAGTCACTGAGACTCAGGGCGCTCATTTAGCCCATCCCTGCTCACCTCACCCCAGGGCTGGCTTCAGCCAGCCCTGCCTTAAAGGGCAACACGTGACCCAGTGTTCAGGTTGTCCTGAGCCTTGGACACGATTTCTCATTCTCTGCTGAGTGTGTTGTCCAGAACTAACCCGTGTCCCCAGTTGAACTTGGGGATAAGAGCTCCAGTTGCCAATGCTGAGCTTACATGAAATCTGAAATAATGAAATCCTTCTTTGCAACATGTGTTCCTTAGGGAAATGGTTCTTATTGATTCTTATTTTATGGAAATTGTTCTTATTGGTGCCTCAGGAGGAAAAACTGCTGGATGCTCTGCTCTGACTCCATCAGTATGTGAGAGCAGGGGAAGAGAAATCACCTTCTCACTCTTAGCAGAGAGAGAAGACAATTGAAAATAGGGGGCAGCCGCCTTCATTGCTTAGCAGATAAGACAGGATATCTTTACTGGGCACTATTTAGGGGTGAAAGCCTACTTCTTCTTAGTAGTCTTTCTTTACTTTCCCTTTAATGGTCTTTAACGCATTAGATGCTTCTAGAGAAAGGGGAAGACTCTGGCTCTCTTTATACCTGGTCCAAACTATGTTTTTGTGGCTAGGGAACATAAAGGTCCTATGTGAAGGTCAGAGCTAAGACTGCTCTCATATTTTTATGGCAGAACAGATTTGACAAAATTAACACTTTGTATTAGTTAAGATTCTTTGTAGAGAAATAGTAAAGTACGTGTGTGTGTGTGTGTGTGTGTGTGAGGGAGAGAGAGAGAGAGAAGAGTTCTATTTCATGAAATCTGCCTGATATATGGAGGCTGACAAGTCTCAAGATCTGAGGTCAGCAAGCTGTGCTGGAGACCCAGTAATAGCCAGTGTTTCAGTTTTGAGTTCAAAGGCCGGAAAGAAATAGTGTCCCAGCTTGAAGGTGGTCAAACTAAACTTGAGGGAGGATCAGCCTTGTTCAGATCTTCAGTGACTGGATGAGGCCCACCCACATTAGAGAGGGTGATCTGTTTTATTCAGTAAACAAATTAGTTTAAATGTTAACGCCATTCAGGAAGCACTCTCACAGCTAGATTTAGAACAATGCCTGACCAATTCTCTGAGCATCCTGTGGCAAATGAAATCAATCATCAGAGAAGGATGTCCAGAATGGCTGGTTTCCTCCAGATCTTGCCAAGAGGAGCTGGAACTCCTAGAGCCATGCATCAAACAGGCTGATGATGTTACTAGAAGGGTAAGAATATTTGTATACAAAGTTAGTGTTAAACTAATTCTAAAACTTCTGTTGCCTTTAAGGGCAGCCTGTTAATTCAAGAGGCTCTGCCTCCATGTTTTTGTTTTGGGGGAAAGGGAAAACACTTTTTATTATTAATAATTTTTAAATTGCTGTAGCATTTAAAATAACCTCTTCCATTAAAAAGTAATACCATCACAATATTTTAATTATCCTCCAATTAAAATAAATTTTAAAGAAAAGCAATTGCACCTTTGTTTCCACATTGATTTTTCATTCTGCTAGAGAGATCCATTGAATAGCAAAATTTATTGGCCATCCCGAGAATTGGCATACTGTAGTACAAAGGATACTATCTTGATCTTGATCAAGATAAAAATATCACTTACGATGTCATTTATTCACTTACTCGCCATGTGTGTTTGGTACCCTTCTTAAAATATCAGAATCAATTTTCTCATTTGTAGAGTGATGATAATAACTCTTGCCTTCTACTGCCTAGGAGTGTTAGAAAGGGCCATATAAAATAAAATAAATGCCCCAAACACCTTAAATACTGTAAAACTCTGCTCCATTAAGGAATAATATTATTATCTGTAGTCTATATGAACATCCCCTTCAATGTGTTTTAAAAATATTTAAAATCGTATGTTTGCTTTAGAGTTGTTTCAAACATCTTCAGGATATTTCAGGATCTTTTGTCACCACTGCTCAGGACAATTCATCCTGAGACAACTTTGTCCACTTAACAGTTAAAAGTGACTATTAATTGATTGCATATAATGTTGTGCTTTTTTAAAAAGAAAAGTTTGATAGTATATAAAGTAGGCAAAGACTGGTAACTTAGTGTAATATATTATCATGAAAAAAGTAGGAATACAGTCCCCTAAATCAGTGTTATGGTTTGATCTACCAAGTAGTACTTGTTCAAAATGAAATATATACAGAAATAGAGAGTGAGCATTTAAAACTTTTTAAAACAATTTCACATTAGTATGACATTTAATCCAAATGTAATTTTGATCTGTTGAATATGGCAATAAAAATTGCAACTTGCATTTTGTATCTTTAATTTTGTTCTATTAGCTTTGGCAAATATAAATATTCTACAAATATCAGTTTATGACAGATTGGAAATTAAAATGGTTCCCACCACAGGTGGCTTGAGAAACTTTGCTCTAAAATCTCTAATGCCAATAACTACTTCCTGAATATTTAAATATAATTTCATCAAGCATGAGTGTTATCAGATTGAGTGTTGAAATCTAATTCAAAAATTGTTACCTTTCCTAGAAGCATGTATATATAATAGTTATGTGATGCATCCAACAAACATACCCAGACATAATATTTGATCATGATATGAGCGATAATGTTGACCTCTATTTGTCTTCATTGCTAAGCTTCCTCAAAATGTTCTGAACTTGTTCCAAACTACATTAAAAAAGTGAACAAATACCAATAAATCTAACACCAAAACTCCATGGAAAGTGAAGTCATGAAATGAATATTTACATGTTCTTACATAAAATGGCAATGTCTCTGCTCCCATTAACAATGGGGCAGGTACCATTCTAACTTTTTCACGATCTTTTGACGAAGCTCAATAATAAATCAAGAAGTCCCTATACAAATGAAAAGATATGGACAGACCCAATGGAGGAGTTACTTATGCTGACACAGCCCATTAAATGTAATAGATGTATGAATTATAGTCATATACTTTTACAGATTATATGCTGCAGAGGAGTCATGCGGTGATGGTACGTGAGCTGCCAACTAAGGCCAGGAACTCCCATTTTTTGGCTTAACTTTGTGTCTGAACTAAGTAATGAATAAGCAACAGTGAATAAAATAAGATATGCAGAGATATTCTTTTCTGTACTAATATTTCTCTGAACTACAAACTTCTGTCTACTATTCTCTGGAGTTTACGAGGAAAGGCAGTCTGAAGCATTGGGAGGAACATTAGACCAGGCATGAAGCGACATGGGTCCTATTTCCAGCTTGTTACTAATTAGCTGGGTGGCCTTGAGTAAATCATAAGCACTACTCCAGTCTATCTCCCCTCATCTGTTAAATGAACCGACTGGATGAGGTGCCCCTTCAGCTCCATTCTGGAGCTAAATGATCATGAAAGTTAAAAACAGATTGGTGAAAGACTCTAGAGTGTAGATATCTTATGAGTTATTATTATTTTTTTTTTTTTGCAAATTTAAAAGATGTATTCTTTCAGGTTCACAGTGACAGCCTTCCAAAAGAAACCATCTGTTTACATAAATCTGATGCATAAATAAAAATAAAAATATAGATGTATATATTATTTAAAGTTCATTCTATACAGAAATTAATTTCTATTGTCAACTCAACGAATATGTTCAAGACTTGTATTTCAGAGGAGACAATGAGTTAATGAATACATTGCCCAACACTCTAGTCTTTCTATGAACACAAATCAAAGAATGGCACTCTCCAATTCTGTACTGTCTCTGTGAATACAGATTAGGAGTTGGCCTTGCTCTTTGAATTTGGATTCAGAAAGTAGCTCCCTGGGCAGTCTCTTGTGTATAAGCTCTGTCTGTTTATTGCACTCTGTTTTGAGAAGGTGCAAGTAAATGAATCAGGATACTAATGCTACTTGAAAAATGAAAAGATTGTACAGAATGCTGGCCTAGGGGGATTGTTTGCTTATGGTTGTTTATCCTCATTTAGGACAAAGGGGTGCAGAACATTGGGCAAATTCCCACCCATTCAGATTGCCCAGATTGCCGTTTGTTGCAGTCTGCTCTCTGGGCTAAAGCAGGAACTCCCACTGGGACTTGAGTTGACCTGGAAGTGTAAGCTCCAAAAATCACACTGTAAGAAAGTTATTCTTTTCTTAACTCTGATTCTTCCCAGGAAAGACTCTGTCTGGTCCTAGTGTGGTCAATACCTCTCTTAGTTACAATTGTAACTAAGAGAGAATCAACCACCAAGGTCAAAATCTTCTGCGAAAAAGCAATAACTAATATAATTTAATAACATTAATTTGTTACCAGTTTTGATAGTAACCTACTTCTGCAAAGTGATCCTGGCCTTTTAGCTATGCAAGCAACATAATGTTGTCTTTTTAAATGGGTTTACTTAAGCCCAAAGGTATTTTGATGTAAAGAAAAGTTTTAAGTAAATACATGGCTGGCACCTTTTCTAAGATGATATGCAAATGATTACAGCGTGGATAACACTGGACTGGACTAGTGGAAAAGGCACTGAGATGGAAGATAGAAAACCTGACTACATTTAATTTGAACCCTGTCACTAATTATCAAATTGTCTTCAAGTAAGATGATGAAAGGAGAAGGCAATGGCACCCCACTCCAGCACTCTTGCCTGGAAAATCTCATGGGCAGAGGAGCCTGGGGGGCTGCAGTCCATGGGGTCGCTAAGAGTCGGACACGACTAGCGACTTCACTTTCACTTTTCCCGTTCATGCATTGGAGAAGGAAATGGCAACCCACTCCAGTGTTCTTGCCTGGAGAATCCCAGGGGCGGCGGAGCCTGGTGGGCTGCCGTCTATGGGGTCACACAGAGTCAGACACGACTGAAGCGACTTAGCAGAAGATGATGAAAAGTTCATGCCTCCATTTCCTCATTATCCAGTAACTATGATGCTATTTGCTTACCTGGC
This sequence comes from Aepyceros melampus, assembly GCA_006408695.1. Lineage (NCBI taxonomy): Eukaryota > Metazoa > Chordata > Mammalia > Artiodactyla > Bovidae > Aepyceros > Aepyceros melampus. The sequence goes on from SJXQ01001931.1 coordinate 386,425, forward strand.
TTTGGAAAGATGATGTGAAGATTAAAATTAAAGGATGGGTAGTAAAACAATACAAAGATGGAAGTTGTATGTGCATAGGCTTGTTATTATGTATCTGAAATACCACTTATTTTTAATCACCCCCCTTAAGGGGGGGATCATGTCCCTTAGGAAAAACTAATATCTCTGTTTTCTCTGTAGAATTATACCATTAATTAGCGATGTGTGTGTGTGAGAGAGAAACTGACCACGGTTATACAGTGTCTCCATTTAAACTATATTCCCAAATGCTAAAGTTGTGTTGTATTTTTTGATTGATTGCATATTTATTTACAGAGATTTCCCTGGTGATCAAAAAGCTTGAAAACTAAACTGTGTTTCAAAAAGAACCTAATAATAGATCTTATTCATCTCAAAGCCTAATGAAAATATTATGACCTACATGAATATTTAGGACTGCTAAACATAATGGAGTTTAGTTTCATGCCAAAACTGTTTCTTGACCTGTAATAGTAATTGGAATCTTGTTCATTGTACTTAAAACCTCAAATATCTACAGAAGATATCTCTTCACAAAAGATATTTTTACTGGTATATCATCTCATTTGCTACAGACTCCAGAACTGCTTTTCCCAATGTGATTGTGTTTCTTGTTTTAGTTAAAATATAATAGTTCATTTAAGTATTTGATCTGTTTTGATATTAACTAATCAAATCAGGGGGTTGGCTGTGTGTTCCCTTGTAGCTCATTCAGTAAAGAATCTGCCTGCAGTGCAGGAGACCCGGGTTCGATCCCTGGGTTGGAAAGATCCCCTGAGAAGGAAATGGCAACCCACTCCAGTATCCTTGCCTGGAAAAATCTCATGGACACAGGAGCCTGGTGGGCTGCAGTCCATGGGGTCGCAAAGAGTCGGGCACGACTGAGTGACTAACAATTATTCACATCAGGTTTTTGGCTGTGCATTATTTTGAGACATATAACTAAGTTCCAACATATAAATTCAGTCTGTGAAATAGCAAATGTTCGTGTACTTGGAAATAATGCTGGCAGGTTGTTTGATTTCCCATCCTATTAAAAAAGCTTATTTAAGCACTAGTACTGCTTCACAATCTCATTCATGTGTAAATATTTAGCTGTGTTCTGTGGCAGTAAGCAATCATCAGAAATCACCTGAAGGGCTTGTCAAATCACAGGTCATTTGGCCCACCCTCAAGTTTCTGATCTGGGAGTGGGTCCTGAGAATTTTCATTACTGGCAAGTTCCCAACTGATGCTGAGGCTGATGATAAATGATGTTCTAGGACCATACTTCTTTTCCCCCCATTGATTCAGTGGAAAGCAGTATAGTAAAACAGGAAAACCCATGAACTTGGGGGATACCCCCCAGGTTTCAGCCCTGGCTTTGACGTTTATGAGCTATGTAACTTAGACAAGCCATGGCTCAATGTTGTCCTCTTTAAAATAGTAACAATTATATATACTGGGAATATTGAAGGAAATAGTCTATATCAAGGGTTTAAAAGAATGCCTAGTGTGCGGTGAAGGGCTTCCCAGGGAGCACTAGTGGTAAAGAACCCACCTGCCAATGAAGGAGATGTAAGAGATGTGGGCTGGATCCCTGGGTGGGGAAGATCCCCTGGAGGAGGGCATGACAACCCACTCCAATATTCTTGCCTGGAGAAGCCCACAGAGGAGCTTGGCAGGCTGCGGTCTATAGTGTCACAAAGAGTTGGACACACTGAGGTTACTTAGCATGTGCACGGACACATGACTATGAACACTCTCTAAATGCAACATTAGTAACTAGTCGTGAAGGCAATTGGAGTGGTTATAGAACCCCAGCTAATGGTCATAGAACATATGTGTTACCTTTGTTCAACCTCAATAAAAGTTCATTAGTCTTTGCTAAGGAAGGCTAGACAGAAAGCTTGGTTGTCACAGATGACATTGTTTCTATGAGAAGCATTCTGGTGCATAGGAATTCAGTGAAAAGAAACACTGCCCTTACTGAAAGAACCTGAGCAGAATGTTGGAGATTGGGATCTAGATGGCAATGGAAGGAAAATGTATCCATCTGTGCAGTGTTTCTCAATATTCAGAACTTACCGCCTGTGTTTCTTTTTTCCCTTAGCAACAAGAGCAAGACCCAACCAACCTTTACATATCAAATCTCCCCATTTCTATGGATGAGCAGGAACTTGAGAATATGCTGAAACCTTTTGGACACGTCATTTCCACAAGAATACTAAGAGATGCTAATGGAGTCAGCAGAGGCGTTGGCTTTGCCAGGTAAAACACCTGCTCTTTCCTAAGTATTCACTTTCAATTCCCTCCCTTTATAGCATTAGAATAGTGCTGGAATGTAGAATATTCAAAGAAAAGTAGCTTATCAAACTGACTCTGTGTCTTTGCTTTGAGTTAGGGGATTCCAGTATAACTATAAATATGTTGTTCTTGCTAAAATATGTACACAGAATGTCATACGTCATAATGAAATGCCTAACACTTTCCCAGTCCTCTCTGCCTACAGATCAACAAAATCAGAGGCTGTCAATCTCACTAAGGGTAACAGATGCTCAGAACCCCAAAGTCAAAGACCTCATGGGCTGAACAAAGCATCCACATGATTTACCATTGATTTCCAAAGAGCTAGATGGTAGAATTTCTCAGCCAGGGCAAGAGAGAAGATTCAGAGAAACAGGAATTGTTGGGAAGTCCCAAGGAACTCAGCAATCTAAGAGGAGGTGAAGAGGGCATTTGCATTTAAGAGGCCCTTGCTGCGAGCTTTTGATGTTTTAATCAAAACAAAAAAAGAACAAATTGCACTTTTCTCATTGTTGGAAAAAGACAAGTAGTTTTCTTTTAACTTTTAAGGGAATGTTTACCAAAGGGGATCTCAGCCAGAAATGGAGTTAAAATGGTTGTACCTGCTGTGCTTTCATGAAAAAACAAAGTTAAGGAAACTGCAGAGAAAAAGAAACTGCTCGATGGCAAAGAAGAAAAGAAAAGCTGTGTCTCCACAGCTGGGTGTGTTTATGTGTCTTCAGCGGACTCAACGTGAATGAATGGATGGATGTTACATGTCATCTGGAAGCCAGCCCCTTACAGACAGGCATGTCTGCCTGTGGGGAACCCTGGCATCTCTTGGAAAAATCATCTCAAACCAACTTCTGTGAACACCCTGGAAAGATAAGAAAACACAATTGTTAACTAATCTCTACCTTGACTTCCTGGAGGTCATGGACCAAGTCTTAATGTCTACACAATGTTCTACGCGTACTAGCCTGAGCGACCTCTACAGGACGCATGTCTTATGATTTGAAGAGAAGCCAGCAGAATGAAGAACATCTCCCAGACCTGAATATATTCATGAGGCATTCAAGTTTTCAGAACATTATTAACTGTGGATTTTAATGGTCAAGGCACAGCTAATTGGACTGCCTGGGTCTCTGAAATTTGCCAATGTAGTCACTCTTGGAAACGGTACCAACTGCTCTTGGAGGCCTGGCAATGCAGGATTCAGTGAACGCCTGCTATGCTCCACTTCCCACAGCGTATCCCTGCCCCCCCAAACCTCTCTCTTCCCACAGCGTATCTCTGCCCCCCCAAACCTCTCTCTAACACATCAGTTTCTCCCTCATGTGTGCTCCTGCTGAGAAAGAAATGTTTCAAATTCATCAAGTGAACACCTTTTCCAAGAAGATCTACATCTTTCTAAAATTATTTTTAAGCAGAAGATTTTTGGTACAAAGTATGACTATATTAGTTTGTTCAGACAGTCATAGCAGAATTCAACAGACTAGGTGGCTTTAAACAACAGACACATATTTTCTCTCAATTCTAGAGGCTAGAAGTTCAAGATCAAGGTGGCAGTAGGGTTTGTTTCCTCTTTGCGTTTTGTATTAATAGATAGTCTTCTTTTGCTGTATCTTCACATAATCTGCCCTTTGTGTGTGTTCTTAATCTCTTCTTAGTGTCTTCCCATCAGTCAAATTGAGCTAGGATCCACCCATTATATATACACAATTTATAATCCAGTCTCCTGGAATAAACAATAATGGAAAAGAACATTTAAAGAAGAATGTATACATGTGTACAACTGAGTCACTTTGCTGTGTAGCAGCAATTAATGTAACAGTGTAAGCCAACTACACTTCAAGTAAAAAATAAATGAACTTAATATAAAAATGTTTATATATACACACACACGCATCTTTATTCATCTCTGATGGGCACATAGTCCTTTATATACCTTGATCATCATAAAAATACTACAATGAACATGTGGGTGCATGTATCTTTTTGAAATAATGTTTTTGCTTTCTTCTGATGTATATATATGAATGAGATTGCTAGATCACATGGTATTTCTGTTTGTAGGTTTTTGAGGAGTTTTCATTCTGTTTTTCAGTGTGTTACCAATTGACACACCCACAGTAGTATACAGAGTTCCCTTTTCCCCACATCCTGCCAACATTTGCTATTTGAGTCCTTTGATGATACCCATCCTCACAGATGTGAGGTGATGTCACACTGTGGTTTTGATTTACAATTCTCTGCTGATTTGTGATATGGAGCATCTTTTGTTTATTGGCCATCTCTACATCTTTTTTGTGAAAAATGTCTATTCAGGACTTGTGTCCATTTTGAAATCTAGTAGTTCAGTTTTTGGATACTGAGTTGTTTTTTTTTAATATTGAATTTGTATGTTTTGGATAATAAGCTCTTATCAGCCATATTGGCTGCAAATATTTTCTTCCATCCAGAAGGTTGTCTTTTTCTCAATGATTTCCTTTCCTGTATAAAATATTTTAAGTTTAATTAGGCCCCATTTTTTCTTTTGCTATTATTTCCTTTGTCTTCAGTTCAGTTCCCTTCAGTCACTCACTCATATCCGACTCTTTCGACCCCATGAATCGCAGCACGCCAGGCCTCCCTGTCCATCACCAACTCCCAGAGTTCACTCAAATTCACGTCCATTGAATCAGTGATACCATCCAGCCATCTCATCCTCTGTCATGCCCTTCTCCTCCTGCCCCCAATCCCTCCCAGCATCAGAGTCTTTTCCAATGAGTGAACTCTTCACATGAGGTGGCCAAAGTACTGGAGCTTCAGCTTTAGCATCATTCCTTCCAAAGAAATCCCAGGGTTGATCTCCTTCAGAATGGACTGGTTGGATCTCCTTGCAGTCCAAGGGACTCTCAAGAGTCTTCTCCAACACCACAAGTCAAAAGCATCAATTCTTCGGCGCTCAGCCTTCGTCACAATCCAACTCTCGCATCCATACATGACTACTGGAAAAACCATAGCCTTGAATAGACGGACATTTGTTGGCAAAGTAATGTCTCTGCTTTTTAATATGCTATCTAGGTTGATCATAACTTTCCTTCCAAGGAGTAAGCATCTTTTAATATGGCTGCAATCACCATCTGCAGTGATTTTGGAGCCCCCCAAAATAAAGTCTGACACTGTTTCCACTGTTTCCCCATCTATTTCCCATGAAGTGATGGGACCAGATGCCATGATCTTAGATTTCTGAATGTTGAGCTTTAAGCCAACTTTTTCACTCTCCTCTTTCACTTTCATCAAGAGGCTTTTTAGTTCCTCTTCACTTTCTGCCATAAGGGTGGTGTCATCTGCATATCT